>PVMI01007591.1:0-13599 GCA_008528875.1 Aulacorthum solani | reverse complement strand
GGTGTTAAATGGTGTCTATCCGTTCATTTATGTTACCAAAAAAACAAGGAAAAACATACTATAAATTATTTGGAATGTTAAGTATAATAAATAAATGAATATATTAAAACCATGTTTAAATCTAAAACCCGTATGATTTTGAGTTAGTAGTAAATAATTTATTATGTATAAGACAAAATATCCTGATGTAGATAATTTATATTAGGTACTGGGTATAATTTTTTTTTTAGTATTAGGCTATTTTTGGAGCATTTTAATAAGCAGATAAAACTCTTTTGTTATTGTATTTAAATTTTTATTTTTATTACTAACATTATATGTTGCGTTTTCACATAAATATTAATAATATTATGTTATTTTTCTGACGTTCAATTGCTCCAACATAATATACAAACGTCCATTTGTCCTAGATCGTAAGAAAATTGTGTGTATTGTGTAAAATAAATTTTAAAAGTGATGACATTATCTTGTCTGTGTAGACAATATATACGAACCGTGTATTTGGTGCTGAGCGATAAGTATACCGCGAGACACAATCAAATGTCTTGGTTTACAAAATGTGCATATTTGCAGAACATTTCGACTTAAACTACAAAACAGTGTACCAGTATAATAATAGCAATGCTATAATAGTGCAGTGCGTACAATAATAATAATATATATATATATATTGTGTGTTGAGACGTTATTGACCGAGCAACATTTTCAGTCGCAATGCAATAATAACACACAACGTAATACGGGTAGGTGGTACAGTTGTATTATCATGCGATAATAATATATTATAATGTTGTACTCTATTATTCGGACGTAAATTAAATTTCCTCGGTTCCTGCGCGCGTATGTTTGTTTGCGTCCCATACCGTCGGTCTGTGGAGATTTCCATACATCATACACCGACGACTGCTCCCACACTACTATACCTCCTCAGCTGCAGTGCTCATCGCGTAGCCAGCTCAAAGGATTCGCAATTAAGCCGTTTGATTTTTATACAAATAATATCGTCCATGTGCGCCGAGGCCTTGCAGTCTCCGCCGACTTCTTTTCGGCTGCTGCAGCGTTATCCGAACGGTTCGTTGCACACGCGAGCGTTCGTCAAGTGCTCGAGCTGTGTATTTCAGCCCACACCCCCTCGACAACCCACCCACCGGAGCATCCCTCGGCCGGGGGAGCATTTCGGACCCTTGAACCTTCCGGTAAAATAAGATTCCGAAGCACAGACGGTCGGGGGTCGAGGAGTGGAGCGGCGTAGTGGTTGCGCGGAAGTAGCGAGGCGCAGTGTTTTTCACCGGACCATTATAATGCGGTCGGTCGGCGAAGAAAAGTTTACATTTTCATAAAATATTCGCCACTCGCTGTATATTATATATATATATATTGTGTATATACTTGCTCTCGGTATATATAATGAAAAAAAAAAGAAATACCCCGAGAAATACCCCGAGAACGTATATAATATGTTAATTGTTCTACTTTCAATCGAAACGCATAATGAAATGCTAATATCCGTGGTATTACGGTGGGTATTTTTTTACAAACGGTTCAAAAATAACGATTCGTTCGTATAATAATATAAGAAAAAGCTCTTTTTACTTAATGTATATATTAGAAAACCGTCGGCGCCCACTCGATAGATGTATGATAGGCGCGTTATTTGCCTACAACTAGCAGTGCATAAGAATTTAAATGCTTATGCAAAAAGCTAAATATTAAAATAATATGAAATATTTGAATCGATAGGTAGTGCTTTAAAATATAGTCGGAAAATATACTATCTTTATTTAAAGAAAAAAAAACTTTACCATTTCAAATGTCTGTCACCGATATAGAGAATTTGTCATTTATTGGAAACTTTGCTTTTTTCCCATAATATTAATTCTGATACATTCATTATCACGAAGATTAATCTTAAAACTAATAAATTATTTGCAATTTAACCACGTAATTTTAAAAATATAAATATAATACCTTCTAGAGTGTACCTACTCCTATATATTTTTCTAAAGTGTATATTTTTATTATAAAATATATTACCCTCTCCACTCTATACGCAGTGCACATTTTTATGAATAATAATATTTTTTCAAAGCACTCATATAATATTATACGGAGATTCACTGACATGTCGTTTTTATAAAATTTTAATGAATACCTAGTAAAAACTTGGCTATTTATAAAATTCAAATAAAAAAAATTATTGTTTTTTTGTCGAGAATAACTTTTAATATTACACAAATAAAACTATATTCGTAATTAAAAGAGATGGATAAGCATTTGTATCTCGGTTGCAGGGAAGTTTTAATAGTTTTTCGTGGGTGGGTACCTATTAAATTAGAAAATTATTGATTTAAAAAGCATAGTATTACTATCATATATATAACATAGCATTATTATTAAAACTCTGTGAAATTAAGTTATCAAAGTTTTAAAGTAAATACAAAATTGTACATTGTTTGCTCAATATTATATTAACAAGGTCCGTCTGCATGGTGGTCTCAATATAGTGGGATGAACGGATGCGACAAAATATAGATAAATATTAAATTAAATGATAAGTTCGTCCGTCTATAATTAGTTATATAATATTATAATGAAATATGGGCACTTATGCTATAATGAAAACACTTATTAAAAAAATTGTGTTTAATAAATATTACCTGAGTAATGCGTGTGTGTGTGTGTGTGTGTGTGTCATATCCAAAGCAGCATATTATATGCGATTTCATTATTCGGTGAATAAAATGACGAGAAACTGCCAGCTGACAGTTGTTGTAAGTCAGGTGGGGTCCCGGAGGATACCGTGTCTCTGCGACCGCATCCAGTTAATGGTAGCCGAAATCCGAATTGGTATCAGTTTCCACGGACTGGTGGTTGTAGAGAAAATATAAATACCGATTGGCTGTGGACATCTGCGATTACATACAATCACGATTCAGGGCATCATGTTAAAAATCGTTAGAAAAGACCAATTAAAACGTACATGGATATAATTTTTGAATGATACAAATAATTGCTCTTGTTTAATGTATTGACTATTTTAACATGACAATAACTCTGCGTTCATTTCCTCACGCCGTCTTACGATAGTCCTATAATCGGCACATCGGACATGTCACGTTAAATGCATCCACCGCAATTTGCTTTGAATTCTTATATTATTCTGAACATAGTCAAGTTGCAATTTGTGTACCTAGTGCTCAGGGATTTCGTAAAGCACTATCAGTTAAATATGTATTACCATTTTAAATTAATAGCATCCAATTAAGTGTTCATTAAGGATGATTATGTGCAGGTGAACCAATATTACATTATACAGCTACAAGTATAATATTATAATATTCTCGTAAATGAAAATTAATGCATCTAGTATCTACGGAAAATGTTTTTAAGTGATATTTATTATTTAAAAATGGCAGTATTATTAGCTGTTGACTGTTGAAAATATAACTTCAACTCAAAATTAAAGTGAATAATATAGGTGTACAAGAATAAAATAAACTCGAAAATAAACGAGAACCATGGCAAAAGTATGAAAATGTAAATAAAAATTATTGTTTTATAAAATATACTTCATATTTTTTTTTATCATTTTTGCGTTTCATGACAATGTTGACTGTTAGAATAATGTAATGCTGGATAAGTTACTAAACATACATCGTAAAAAAATATTTTATTTTTATGAGTATATTGAGAAATAGTCAATACGAACTGATAAATATTATATTAAAACAGAAATGAGCATTTTCATTGTTCTTACAATGCGTTTTTTATTCCTTAGACAATAAAAAAATGGTAAGTCCATAATTATGTTATCAGTTACAGTCATACACTAAAGAATTTCATTATTTTAATAATAGTTATAAAATGTTAACAAATTTTCTTTTTTTTTATTTCCTGATTATTTTAAAAATTACTGAAAATTGTCCGCTTTTGAATCACTTAAGTACAAATTAGATCCAATTTTATATCAGAAACCTTTTTCAAGTTGATAATCAGAGCATTTTTTTTCAACTACAAAAAGTGTTTTCAGATTCATAAAATATAAAATTATAAAATAATAAAATCAATGGATTCATCACTCGGCCTAAGATCTACAAAATTATTAAAATTTGATTGTCTTACGTGTATAAACATTTGTTTAAAATAATTAAGTAAATCAAATAAATCTCTTTAAATTTGTTCGTTTTGGCTTTAATGTTTTAAAAAAAATTGAGTTAAAGTAAAAAATATAATTTCAATGTATGTGAATTAATACATAATAAAAAAAAAAGTTATAAACATTGCATATTCAATTGGTTTTGAATTTTGAATATATAGTAGTTGATGTTATTGAAAACTCACCTACATGCGTGCACCTACATACGGGAATGCTTAAATAAAAAAAGAATTTGAAAATAAAATATCTTTTTCGACTGTATTCATTCGTACATTATTATGTATACCTATATATACCTATATATGTCTTATATATACACACCATCAATTTAAGTGACGCTGAACCGTAAGTAATACCTCCAGTAAGAAAACTCTTTTTACTTTAGTCTTTTTTATTTGTTTTTTGAACCCTTTGTGGACTTTTGGTTTATACGACTAGCGAAGTAAGGCTTACTTTTATACTTTTATCGAATTCGCCAAGATTACATTGAATATACGAGCACACGAGTTCACAATGAAAATAAAAGAACGAAGCAATTATTATTATTATCATTATTATTATTATTATTATTATTATTATGATTATTATTACATACGGTCGTAGTTTGGGCTTTCTTTTTTCCTACAAATGTCGGCCGGACGGTATTTAATTTATTCGAGAAATTGATTGTGGCAACGACGACGATTGTGACACGATAACGCCGCATTCGAGGTCGGTGGTCCGATTGCTTCGAGAATAGTCCCGCGACAGGCCGTTCACCAACGACGTCTCAGGTTCGCCGATGCTATCGGCATGGGACACGTGGATGACGAATTATTGTGAAACGCGGACTGCAGTGTAGTACGAATAGACAGTAGCTCGAGAATAAAATATGGCACCCGTTCAATGAATCTCTAGATGAAATCAACTTCTGAAAACAACGGTCGGATAATGCAGTAATACTGAAACGCTGATACGCATCCGACGACCACTCCTCCCTATCTCCCGCCGGATGCCGTGTTCTCTTGTATTCGTTTTCCGAGGAGACAATCACATTCCGGAAGGATCTAAACACATTTGGTACGTGAACGAATCAACTTATATTTATATATATGTGTGTGTGTATTTTTTTTGTCTATGCTCGGCACGAAAATATTACAATAATATTATATGGTCACATCGCAGAATATTTTCAAATAAGCGTAGACGAAAAACCTTTGGTGTTTTCATTTCTGAGACGTCGTAAAGGTAACATATTAACTAAATTGAAAGCATTAGGTAAGCGACATTGCCGAAACGTAATGACGCCCAACACCATACATTCGTTGTAGGTATTTATAATACGATATTATATTTCCAGTTAAAACTTTTTGCAATTTTACATGCTATGAATTCCTTTTTTTTTTTTTTTTGGTGGAGGTCGATATTTTATTTTAGATTACGAGTGTTTAGAAAAACCTGTTAATTATTCAAAAGCATAATATCTATCTTTTTAGCTTTATTTTTTCTTCGTTTGGTCCCTTTCTAAGTTAAAATGATGCTATAAAAGCTCAATGTATTTGTTATATTTTATAAGATCAAAATTAAACACGTTTGTTCGTTATTTATTAACTAAGTTAAAGTTTTCAAAAAAATTGTGACTATTACAATAAAAAAAAATTGACTTTTTGTGCATTTTACTTTGTGGATAATAATAGAAACATCCAAGGCAGATGTTCAGACGAAGAATATGGTTTAATTAAATTTAATATTCCACTCTTTTAATAATATTTACTTTTTAATATAAGATAACCGGAGAAATATGTAAATTAATCATACTAAACTCATCAATACAAATATGTGTAATCATACTAGACTTGTGAATAGATTTTTAGCTTAATTTTTGTTTGGATTATGGGAGGAATGAAGGAGCTTTTGGACTTAAAATAATGTTTTCTTCTTGAAAAACCCTCTGTGAAAACTACCCCATGTTTACCGTAAAATGTTTTTAAATTCATAGTTCATCATGTTGTAACCATACATTTCTTAGCATACTTTTTGAAATTAATAAAAGCTAAGATTATTATGGTCTTCAAACTCCAATTGATTATAATTCATATTATAAGTATTTTTTTTTTTACTTAATACATTGTAGAAGTTTCATACTATCATTCAACTTTGAAATATTTTCTGGTTGTCGTAAAATAATATAGTTTTCTGTATTAATCAACTTCAAATGTTAATACAAAAATGATATGCCAACTAACCTATTTCTTTTATTATTATATCTGACAAGTTTTAAACATTTTAACTTAATGGTTTTTTCTAAGAACTTCATTTTTTTTATAGCTCTAAAATTATTTTTTTAATTAAACTTGCATCCCCCGACATAAAATCACTTTACATATCTTCTAATGATATATTTTATTATTTAAAACCTAATAAAAACATTTTCATATGGGTAAAGTTCTACCTAGTTATTATATAATTATAGTTATATTTATGTGAGTATATGTACAATACACATATTTTATATACTTGAAAATATTCTTAAACATGAAAATATAAAATAACATTATAAAATAAAATTACTGAATAACTTGATTTATTTTATCTTGCATTATACACAATTTTTATACAAAATAAAGCTCTCTCATTTCCGTCCTTGTATAGTTAAAAATGGTTATCTGAAAATATTTTCAAATGCTTTTAAGAACTTAAATAGACATAATTTATGTTTCATAAAAATAAGCTATTATTGCGGTATTGAGCTGTTTTGAACTACATATGCGTCATAAAAAAAGTAATCGAATTGAAATTTTAGTCTAAAATAAAACCACTTATCTTACTAGTTGAGAAAATTATAAAACAGTTGTATAAAAATCAACAATAAAATTATAGGTGTTGGAGAAAAATATGAGTATCGAAGTTAATTTATTTACCTTTTACCTATAAATAGTTCAAACTTGTTGAACTAACTTTACTCTATTAAACAGAAATCATAAAAAGTTGTGATATACTGTTACAATATAAAATTACCTACTAAATTACAAATATAATACTCATGCATTATTAATTTAACAAACAGCATTGATAACTACTATCAAAAAGTGGACCAAACATTATTGATTTTTGTTGGCCCTACTTGAATATGGTATAGTTAAAATATATAGGTAACTATTAACCATACTAATTTTATTATCGGCACATGAACGATTTATTATTAAAAATATTTTTGTTTTATACATCATTTTTTTAAATATTTATTTTCTAAATTAATTAATATTGCTATTATTACTTAAATATGTAAATGTAGATTATGTATTTATGTTAATCATTATAATTTTCAATTAAAAAAATTACTTATTTTCCACAATTGTATAATCATAATTGTGTATATATACCCACTATTTAATGTATTGATCTATATTACAGTAAACATATTTTAATTTCAATTTTAAGTTTTTAATTAACTTAACAGTTTTTTTTATAAAAAAAAAACTAATAAAAAGAGATATTGGATCAGCGAATGAATCTTTAGAACTTTACTGATAACAGAATACAAAAAAAAAGCAGTAGGTACCTATAGGAAGATAAAAATACATTTCACGCTTATTGCTTTGAAGTTTTTTGTTTTTTATTCTACCTTTATATAATTTTAAAAAAAAGTGTACCTTTATTGATTTAAAGCGTTTAAGCAGACAAGCAAACACTCCGGTTGGACATCAAGTTACACGAGAACTTATTTCCGCGCCGTTCATAGACTGCACAATAATGCACATGACGCAATATTGGCAGGAGGCCATCGTTTGCTATTAACATTTATGAGGGATAGAACAATGGGTTGCACTAATTTATTATTCAGTGGCCGATAAGCATTCCGATATTATTATTATGGCGCTTTATGATAGTATATATCCAGTCAAGACTAATATTTCAATGTGCATTTGTACAACACCAAAATAATATGCTATAAAGAAGGATTAAATAACCTGTTCCGAAGTATTTTAACTAATATTATAAAAATGGATAGCCACTTGATTAACTATTGCACTTGTTGAATCTCAAAATTATTGCTTACATTAATCTTGGTCGAATTTCCCATAAGTTAATTTTGACGTATGTTTCTTGGTTTCTTATTACATGCATATTTTTAAAATAGTAATAGTTACTTTTAAAAACAAACAAAATATTATGGATGACTATAAACTAGCTTAAGTTAACACAAGGGTCCACAAAACCTACAGTTATACATAACTGGAACTAAAATATAAAATCGAACAAATATCGACATTAATTTTTTTTGTGAGTGTTTAACCAGTTAGAACTTTGACGAATTTCATCAAAATCGCACAATTATTTTGCACTTGAAAATTATTAAAACCATTGATATCCATACCTAAGATTTGAACATTTAATACAAGATTCAAGTTTTTATCGCTGAACTCAAAAAAAAAATTTGTGTGAGCCAAAAACATTTTTTACTATCATCTGAAAATAACATTTTTTTCGAAATTGGGAATGAAATCGAAAATAGGATGTATAATGTATAGAAAGATCGTTGCTAAGAATGGTACTAGGTAGCGCATACCGCAGAAAAAAACCATAGAAAGGCTAAGAATAAGATAGGAAGGTCGATTAAAAAAAAGATTTCGGAAAAGTAAAGCTAAGAGGGGATCGGTTACTCGGTAGAAAGTATCATTGGATAGATGGGAAAATGGAGACAAATACGTATATTGGACGGTATGGCTCTTTAAGGTCAAAATCATGAGAAAAAAAACCACCTTAAGAACTTCTGTATTTTCTAATATCTCGTATAATACTTATTGTACCGATATAGTGATATTACTGATTCACAATTCAATAATATTTTACAATTCTCAGTCCCTAAAGAAAATGTTTAGTTGATTATTATTTATATTCCACTAATATTTCAGATGTTACACAAAGTGTCCGGATAATGTGCATAATAAATACTATAACCTATATACCTACTATAATATGTGTATCTGATCGATTATTTTTTAATATGATGTAATATTCATCATAATACATAAACATTTTAGATATAAATTATACTACCTTCGGTAGGACGGGTACCCAACGAGTGTATGCCTACCTTTGGTTAGACGGGTGTATAACCTTCCTAGTTAAATTATGACAAGTAGTCGCTCCCCGTGGACCTCTAGTTGGACGGCTATGTGGTCTCCAAACCTGTGGGGGTGGAAAAGACCACATAAAGTCAGAACCCACTCAATACCCCCAAAAAGTGTAAAATTAAAATACATTTTAGTGCTTGAATTTCACTTTCCGTCGTCATAAAATAGCGGTTCCCTGTTATATAGGTATCTGTATAATATAATTTGGACATTGGATAGGTATATTATTCTTTAGAAAAAAAAACGAGTTTTATCGTTTCATTGAGTAATCACCAATAAAACTACGTGACTGATAAACCGAAGACAAACCTGGTCACTGGTTGATTATACGATAGTAGTTTCATGATCCTTACTACCAGAGTATACACTTAATACTGTTATTTTAGATACCCTTAAGACATAACATTGTAGTGGTGCTCATAATTCGAAAGTCAAAAGTCGTATGTCCTATTTTAAATTTATACCCACCTGTGTCCCATACGTAAAGTTTCTGTCACGTATAATACTAAAATTGATAACTTTAAATGGCTGTAACTTTTGAACTACTTATTTGGCACATTTCCCTTCGCATATTTTAAATAAAAATCGAAAGTCAATATCGATGAAAAAAAAATTACACAAAAGAGGTGTTCTGTAAAATGCATTTGCACTTATTTGGAATATTAATTATGTCACAAGTGAGTAAGTTTAAAAAGTTTTAAATTGCGATGGTGGATGGTGGGCTTTAATTTTGTGACGTTACAATATATATAAACCACTATTGTACAATTTAGAAACGAATCAATTTCATTAAAAGTCCTTTATGTCATTCAAAAAATAGGGTCATATCAACATTTAATGAAAATTTAACGGTTGTATCGATTAACTCTGACATACCGCAAAAGTTCAGTGACTAAATCTAATTATAGTTTTTGCTTGGCTTGAGATGCAAATTTAAATACACGAGTGATTTTAGTTCATGAAATTTCTAGTCTGAAATAACGTTCATTAAATCCTTTACTAAGTAAAGTTTACGTCTTTGTCAACGATCGTTTCATCAAAAACTATCCTCCATACTGCTAGCGCTGTCGTGCACACTCGTCATGCATTTCTGACACGTACCTACCGGGGCACTATTCGCTCTAATATTTCGTCTTTATTGTATTGTGTTATACGACCGTCAGCAAACATCAGACTTAATTCTGGGTAAATAAAAACAATAGGAAAGCGGACAGAATAATACACGTGACGTACAACTTTTTTCGTTTTTTGAACGTTTTGATATTCTGTATAAAGGCTCAGAAACAAAAGTCAATATTTATTCACTGTAAATTGTCATAATACAAAACTACGTAATTCTTTTTTACGTGCACGGCGATACCAATAAATGCATGTGTAGTAAAACCACAGCGAATCATAAATAGTAAAATATATTAAGCCCTCGATAAATTATCGCTTGATAAGTGAAAAATAATCAAAACAAATAAAACAAAGTCCATAATATAAAATAGCTCATGATATCTTATACTTAATCATATTATATCTTATTTATATATATATGCGTTTTAACTTAAGTACATATTGTATAACATTTACTATAGGGACGTTTAGGATATTATATTTTTGTCTTTTCATTACTGTGTTAATAATAAACTGCTATAAAACCATTAATGAATATTATGAAAATTCAATAGTTTTAATAATTATTTAGAGAACATTTTTCTCTTTTAAGTAATTAAAATCAATTACAACACGATTTTGGTACATTGACGTTAAATGTCTCTGAATATTGACCTCATATCTCGTCTATTATTTTAACTGCATGTTTTATGAATATACATCATTTTCGTATTAAGACAATTACACTACCAATACTTAAAATCTACATTTAATTTTTTTAATCATTTGATGATTATACATACAGTAAAACCTCTTTATAATGGAACCTCTATTAAACGGAATTCTCCTTATAACGGAAAATGTCAATAGTCCAGATGCAAATAATATATGAAATTGACCTCTCTATGATGGAAAACTCTTTATAACCGAAATATGTTTGGTTCCAAATGATTCCGTTATAGAAAGGTTTTACTGTATATATTTGAAAAATTAAGACATTTAATTGAAAGATGTATCCAAGGCATGTCATAAAAAAAAGTTAAACAGTTATCTTTGTCAGAGTTACAGAGTTACATCAATCAGTATCGAAGACCAAATTATAATTTAATGTTATCAAAAAAATGTTTAAGTTACACGCATATTATACGCAAGCTGTATTCCTGTATTCGTACTTACCAAACCGAAAATAATGGACAAGAATCAATGATTATTGCACCGAAAAATTGACTGTCCCTTAGGTGGATTTTCGCAGTTTATTTATGATGTCGAAAATTCTCACTGACACAATATAATATTGTGTTCTTTTTTTATGAACAATATTTTGGAAGCTTTCGTTTTATTCGATTTATAATGAAAAGTAGACATTTCACTATAATACATTAATCAGTATTCTTATATTCACACCAAAACTATTTATTATTTTTCAATGAAATTAATAAATCGGGTTAAGTATAACGATTAAATCTTTGGGAAACAATAGTAATTACTATTTTGCTCAACCGAAAAAAAAAGATAAAAATAAATTAAGCCAATGGATAAAACCTGTAGTAAACAGTGAAACCTCCCCTAATGAACTCCTCTCATTAGCCGACGTTTTCTTGAGAACTAACTACAAAATATCTACAATCCAAAACTATAGAGTAGAAGAAACATTTAAGAGGTTGTCCGGTATTTAGAGGTTTATAAAAGAAAAAGTCTTCACTGAGTGATTCACAATCAACGAACTGCCAGAACTATAATAGCTTTGGACTCGAAATAACCATGTAATAATGAACTAAACAAGGATTTGGTGAAATATTGATTTTAAACATGTAGTAGATATTTTGGCTAACGAAAAACGAATCTTATTTTTTGTGGATAGGGTTACGATTGGTTACAGAAAATAAAATAGTTACTTCGAAAATTGTATACAATTTTAGACCTGTATTTTATACTTGTTCAAAACAACCCAAACTACTGTGCCAAAAATCTGTGTGGCTTACATTTAACAGAGTTTAAGACGAGGTAAATATTCACTGGCACTTAATTTGTCACAACTCACGTCCTTACAGGATCAGCTAGTAAGTTGTTAAACAACAAGACATTTCAGTGTAATACATATTCATACTGAAGCATTGTTATAAATAAATAAGTAATACATTTTCTCACATATTGAAGTTAAACCAACACCAAAGACAAGGAAACACTGTATTATATGATAAACACTTATCATGTAACTCACGTGTGTATTAATTATAATTAATATACATATTTATATAATTAACTGTAAAATTAACAAAAAAGTTAAATGCGTAGGTATCATATACATGTATTATATTATAGTTAAAATAAAAGTAATTTTTTGAGACATATCTTCATAAAGTATAATATACTATACTCTTGATTTTTTTTATTAGGTAAATATCTTCAGATGTAATTTATATGAAAGTCCACATAACTATATCACTTCAAATATATACTTTAATCTTTATAATACTATACAAGCTAATTGAGTATATTTATTATAACTATTACCTAAACAGTATACAATGTAGATAAATATTAGTATTAATTTTTTAAACCAAAAGCACTTAACTTTACATATTATTATATTATTTTAAAAAATGAACAATAATTAAACTTAGGTTTATTTTTTTCTTTCTAAAAGAAGATAGTTTCAAAATCGATTTTTATCATCTTATATCTGGTCTGGTTTGACCACCGAGAACAGTAATTAGTGGCATAGAAAAAGTTTCATAGTATTCTCCTTTCCCGATCACTGAACTTTGTCGGCTATACCTAATTGGTCTTTAGAACTTAAAATTGGATTAGACCAAATAACGGTTTAAATCTATTTAATGGCGTACACCTCCACCGTACTGTATATAATATGGCTTCAGTGTCCGATGTCCATACTTTTCGTAATTCTGAATTACTGGAATTGAAAAATGTGTGTAATCTAGTCATCGTATAAAACTTTTTTTTTGTTTCAAAATCGTTTAGATACGTGAAAACATTCATGAAATGAAAATATTTATGTAAGTACAATCTATCTACGAAATTATATGTTTAGTAAAATAAGTAAAATATCCAATGTATATAAAAAATTAGTTCAATATAATATTTATAATTTGTAAAATATATAATATGAATAAGTTTAGTTGGCCGGTCACGTGGTATGAGTCTTCCTCAATTTTAGATTCTGAACAAAGCAATGAATGTATTGATTTTGCTGTGAAGTAGGTACCT
>PVMI01007588.1:0-13884 GCA_008528875.1 Aulacorthum solani | reverse complement strand
ATGTCCTAACTGATACTATTCTAAACAGTTATTATGATTTCTAAAATTTATTTTAGTACTTACTATCACCCTACTCTGTATAATTCCAACAAATATCAGTACCAGAAGATTTTATTCCTGTATAATACCATTCTTAAATTATATCATTGTGTGGAAAATAACATAATTCTGTACATGAAATAACCACAAGTAATATTTTAACTTAGTATGTTGTAATTGCATATTAAACCATTTTTACGTCTTTTTCTGTAAATGTCGAGTCAAGTTGAACCACATAAATCTTATAATATATCAAGTAAAAAACAAATTTCAAACGAATAATATATAATGTTGCCTCGGGATTATTAAATATTAGTTTAATTTAGTCGATCGTAAAAGTATAATATATTATAGGTAATAAACTTAACACGTTCCTTGACATCAGAAGCCGTTGCAATACCTAAAATTTTATCCCAGTTTTCGATGTTTTGATCTACTGCCAAAGACGTCAAAAGATAATATTGTTGTAGGCTTATCGCCAAATATGTTTTTATTTCACCAGCCAACAAATAACAGTATTGTTGATCGTAAAGTTTATCAAACAAACTAAATACTAATTAAATGCGTTTTGCATTTTAAAAACTCATAAATAGTTTTTACAACGTATCTTACAACATACCTACTTACATATTTCTATGAATTATATTATATTATTAAACACTATACGGGTAGCTTATAATGAAAATACGAAACAATTTAATACACACCATACGAAATAAATAAAACTGACAACGTTCGGGACAAAATTAAAATAACACTTATCGTACAAAATAGAATGTGACTGTTGTCATAGAAATGTGCGTAACATGCATTGTATCCATTACGTTCTAAAAGGAATGAGGATTTTAGTACCTACTGACGAGAGCCGGAGTGCTTAAAGAGTCATATAATTAATTGACACAAAAAGCCAAGGAGCTCAAGTTCCGTGCAAGTGTATTTAGATTTGTGTGTGCTTATGTAAGTACGTGAGTACATAAGACTCAACAAGTAACCACAGATTAATACATTATACATACGTGTATGCACTTACTATTCACTTACTATTTATATACGCGTTGGAATAAGTCAACAAAATTTAAAATGCTTAATGATATATTATAATACTTTAGAGAGGAGACTTTAAATTTATTATTTAAGTGTAAATGCCTATGCCCATATAATAATCATATTTACAAAATAATTAAGTTGTAAAAATGTATGTACTCATATTAAAAAATAAAAAGAACCTCGAGAAGAAAAACCGAGGAAGTCACTCTGCTGTATTGTAGGTGTAGAGTTTCTACTCCTAGTAATTTGTTAATACTGATGTGTTAAATTTTACTTCAAATAGTATGAATCATAATATTTTACAGGCACAAAGAATAATTCAGTACTGCCGGTCTATCAGTCTATAATTATGAGGACTAAGGAGATTGTATTATACCTAAATATATATTTTGTATATTACTATAAGTAATTTATTTTTTTGAAAATAATGCCATAGTTTGGACTTGTTTTTGGAAAACACTTCTAATATTCTAATATATGGGGAGATTGATTCCCCTTTTTTCTTAAATAACTCGGTTATTAAAAATCTGATTTAGAATTTTTAAATATACTTAAAATCATGGTAAAAAAATTCTTGAGCTTTTTTGCACTACATAGGCGTTTCTTGTGAGTTGTGGAAATTCAAACTTCTGTTTTTCAAATGCAAACCACCATTTTCTACTTAATACGTTATTTAGTGGATACTAAAATACTATAAGAATATATTATTACGTATTATATAAGAACATCTTATGAGGAACCTTGTATTACATTTTCAAGTCTTTGCTATTAAACTTAAACTAAAATATAATTTGCATATTTTGATGATTTTATAAATAGCTCAAAAATGTCAAAATATTTTTGAAAATTTTTCGAATTATTTACGACAAAAAGATACAATCAAATTTGTCAAAAACAGTTATTATAAATATTGCTTTTCTTTTCTTTTTCCAGATTATTTTAAAAAGTAAGTTCTTGGATTTTTTCACTTTTGATATAACGCCCGAATTATTAACGAGATCTAATTTTCTTCCAGAGACCAAACTCAAAATCAAAGATTAAAGTATTTCTACACTCCTATAAAGATGGCTATAAAAATAAAAAATGAAAACACATCATTGGAAAACCAATACATTTATCACTCCACACAGGAGCTAAAAAGAGTAGACAAGTTTGGCATAACACCAATATATAATGCGTAATGAGCGAGTGTGTGACCTATACGAGTGGCATGTGCGACTATGTATCTTACATACTTGTAGTTGTTATCATGTCATGAGGTCAGTTTTTTTTAAATCCAGCACAATACCTACATATGGTTTATAACCAGGATTGGTCGTCCATCTACATTTTTTGAATGAGAAACCATAGGTACATTTACTAGAAATGTATAGAATATTTTAGCACGATATTGAAAGATTTACATATTTATCTTAAATAATTCACCTCACGACAACTGAAAGTGAAATGAAATTGATCACATAGGCCAATTAATCGCTAGTTTTTTCATTACATCTGATCTGAATAATAAATTGCCACCTGTTTTTGTTCGTGTGGATTAACAACTAACCATAGATTATATCTTTATAAATTAGAATATATTATATCAGCAGTATCGTAGGTAACGTAAGAGTGTAAGACATTGTATGAAACACATTCACAGATTGATTCTTCTTATTCAAATGGCAAATAGTATCAGATATGAATACCTATATAATAAATAATAACATGTTATATTATTTAATTATTAGGTATATATTATATTATATTAAAGGCTATTATATCAGTAATAATATTTAATTCAATAAATGAGCCATTATAAAGTACACAATATTATTTGTATTTAAATTTTGAAATGAAAAATAATAATTATAGCTAAATGAGTAAGGATCGACTGGTGTAGGTACTTCATTATTTGAATACGACATATTTTACAGCTCTTTTTTAACTTATTTATATTTTATTGGCTTTAAATTTATAATTTTACGATCTCTATAAAAGAACTGGTTTGAACAGTTTGCGGTGCAATATTTATTAAAGATTCTCCAGGACTTTTAATAGTGGGAGAAGGACAGAGTGCATCGATTTAGATTAGTAGGGTGAATATAAAATTTTACTCTGAAGACAAAAGATGTCACCAGGTATTTTATTTTGTGAAAGTAACATGCAGTGTACTCAATATGTATTGTTTTTATCAGTAAAATTTAAATTTGTTGACTGTTTATCCTCGAGTACATAAATTCATGTTAGAAACTATCTAAACAGTTATTCAAAATCCGATTTTGAAACTTTTAACATTTTTGATTTTTATTTTGAATTGAGTTTTTTATGAATAAATGAAATCGAGTTCTTATAAACTAGTTTTACTTGCAATTCTTATAAAACTATTTTTTGGAAATTAGATCTTATGTATTTAATATTAATGTTTAAAAAAATAAACTGTTCATTGTACATTTAAACATTATTATTAAGAACTTATTTTTTTTTTTTTTAATTTTTATGTGGTATGAAATATGATATAAAATGTGTAAAATAATACCATGGTATTTTAATATAGTATGTAAGTAGTTATATGTATTCAATTTCTTATTTTAAACATTTTATTTATTACATACAACTATTTATTTATGTGTTCAGCAGTACATAATATTTGAATTATAAACATTGGCACTGCTCCATGGACCATGGTCTAATCGTATGATTAGGTTAGTCGAATTTTTAAATCATCAGTACCATGAACTTGTAACTTCAACTTTGAGTTAGCCAAGTCTGACTGATTTTTAAATAGTGAATTGTAATTTTTTTTAATGATTATATTTTTCTCGCAGTGCAATGGTCTTGTGCATTTTGCATGTGAAAAAGTGAGACAACAAGTGATACCTAATACCTATTTGAAATTATTGATTTCAGTACTTTCACATTTTCTCAAATCACCTAAAATTTGTTCTGGACTATATTTACAACCGGACGTAAGGTTTGATGTTTGGTCAAAACCAAAAAATTCTACATCAAAATGTTGTTGAATCAAACTATTTTGAGGGTCATGACAATTTTAAAACTAGGCTTGAGGATTTTCGCAAATTGCTTGCTAAATATTTGAATAATTTTTTTATGGATGTTTCTTTAGGGAGACTGGCTAGCCAAAAGTACATATATTTGTCTATATCCATTTACAGTGTTGTGTACGTACATGTGTTTAGTAATGGATTATTAGTGTGTGTAAGTTACTAGTAGCCACTAAGCTTTATATATTACATCTTACCAGTAAAACATTTTTCAGACAGATTTATTGCCATCACCCAATGTAAGAAAAAAAACATTGTATATTACATGACAGGTAATACAATATTATTAAATAGCTCATAATAATTCTTGTCCATAATTACATTTTATACTGGACTATAACTGATAAAAACATGCATCATTTTGTTACTTTGGCAATAAAACTCCACACTAAATATCAAGAAATATTTAATTAATTTACATTAATAATGACATTAATCATCAGAGTAAATAATAATTAATAGAACAACGATTAAAAAAAATTACATTTATCTAAATAATTTATGAAAAACAAAAACATTAAAGGTGGTTGTAAACTCTCCCTATGGTAAACTTTCGGGTCAACAATATGTTTACCTAAAGGAATATTTAAACTTACCTTCTTTTTTTAGCGGTTCAGACTATGTAATCGAGATTACTTTTAAAAAAATTTACAAAATTTGTTTTAATTTACAAAACTGGTTTACCTATATACTTATGTATTGTATCTGAAATGCAGATAAAATGGTGATGAGAACCGTATGGTCGAGTGGTGCCCAACCCTCGGCTAAACACATATTTTATGTGGACAGTTACAAATTTTTTAAATAAAACAAAATATTCAAAAAAATTAAAATTATTACCTAACATACATTTTTAATCTTTTCAATAGTCAATAAAAAATAAGAAAACAAGTCCAATATATGTATTTACATGTATATTATATACCTACTATGTGTAACAAAATTGCTAGAGAATATATTATTAGATTATTTGTACTTTTATGTAGTCCGCTCAAAGATAATTGTTTACCAAAGTGTACCTCCAAGGAAAAAAGGTTGGGCATCACTGGACTATGGGCGGTGGCAATGATGTTGAAAAGACAATATAATTCATGTTTGGTGTATGATACTATTGTTCTTAAATTTGGTATTGTTAGGGGTGAAAATAACATAAAACATAATATTATATGGTTCGATAGATCCAATAATTCGTTGCATTCTGTGTTTAATCAAAGAAAAAATCTTGGTTACAATAGGGTTTGCTGTCGGTTTCATGTAAATACCATTTTGAAACCTGTGTGATCAATTCAGTTTATGTTTATGCTCTTATATAAATAATATATTAATAAGAAATGTGTACTCATTTATAATATATATATAGTCTAGAGTCTAGACTGCTTCGTCGAATTTAAATTTTGACTTCGCCTACATAATCTACCGACTACTATATATTCGAATCAAAAGAATAAATAACGACAAGCTTTATGAACTTCTTACTTTAAATGGGTTGTACTTATTTTTTTTTCACATATTTTGTCTAACGAAGTTTTACTCTTTACTCTGCAGAGCAGGTAAAGTAATGATTCTTGCAGTTTTATTGTATAGTAAATTGAGTGCGAGTAGTTTAACTACGTTAAGCGAATGAATAACATAATAAAGTAAAAGCTGCAGTTTCTGTTACAATACGATATACACATTGGACTGCCATAAGTGTAATGTATAAATGTATATACAACACATATTACATTCATATTACGTATATACATAATAATATCATTTATAGGTAAGTATATAACAATGGCTTTATGCCGGTGCTATTCTACACAGGTGACTGTTTTATAGGACATCATATTCTCGTAGAGTATATGTTATATCTGCAACTAAAACAGTACTACCAAGTTTAACAAGTAGATGTAATATAAATTTATTTAATAAACTAAGCCATTTCGACTCGAAACCCAGATCTTTATTGCTACAATATTTTTTAAGTTTTGTGTGCATGTAGGTAATTCATCGTTTTATATCGATGTTCGAAGATAGCTTTTGGCTGGATTTATTTACAATACTTTTGGGAGGTCCAAAATTCCAAGTGCTATTCAAAATAATCGAGCTGGAGGGAATTAGGGAAATCGAGAATTTTTACACTAAACTATTTTTTAACAAAACTGAAATTGCTTGTTTAAAAAAAAAAAATGAAGTACAATAGAAAACTGAATATTAAATATGCAATATTGAAAATACTCTATAATGAATTTCTGGATGACATCGTATACTTCCAAAATATTCTGTATTTAGGTACTTATCTAAGTATGTTACATAATATTGTTGTTATTTGAATCAATTTTAAAATATCTCCGTTACTAATTATAGTTTTATTTTATATTCATTTAAACTTTAAATTTTAACAAAATTCATCAAACTTATGATTGTTCAAATTTATGACATTCATTATGGTGACCAACTTAATGACAAGATAAACACTGAACACTATACCTACTATACAACAACTAGTGCTGAAATTCCTCTTTTTTTACGGTTTTGTTTTAAATTGGCAATTAAAAGGGTGAGATTTGATATTACATCACATAATCAGATAATGTCTCTATAGCGCCCCTTTACACTGTAATCTCCAACACGTGACAGCCGACAAAAGTTACCCAATCACTGAAATGCATATCATTATACAGGCCATAATATCATAGATCCCCAGACGCTTTCTGAATAATTTCATTTCATTCGACGTAACTGTAAAAGTGAATATTCTAGTAGTTATAATAATTTTGTTTAGTACTACACTGTACTAGGGACATGTTATTTGATAAACTTATATAAATACACGTAAACATAGTGTCAGAAGCCTGAGTGCAGCATACAAGTGACTATAGCTCTTCATAACATTTTTGAAAGGATACAATATAATGGTTTTTCATTTCATACCATCCCCTAAAATATCGGTGTACACACCCCAAATTTTCGCAACCCTTGCATTATAATATAAATTACACACCTTTATAGTGTATCATATGTTACTCAAAGCTGCAATCGTAAACTGAAACGGGTTTAACTACCTATACATACTTATAACTTGTTATAACTGCGATACGGACCATAATAAATTTAGCCTATGAAGAGAGGAACCTTTTACGCTGTGTTGGTAAAACGATGGAAGAATTCGTAATTATTTACAATTAAACCCTGGCGAAAAAATGTGTTTTTAAAACTTCGATATTTAACTTTATAGAAATGTTTTCGATAGAATTCATATTCAATAAAATATAATGAAAACAGTTTCCAGTAAACCCGAAACCGACACATTGTAACTTGTGAGCAACTGGTATATTGGGGTCAGGTCAATCTTTAAAAGTTAATCATAATATCTAACAGTCATGTTAGAAAACTGCATTATTCGAATATGACAAAAGTGGAACAAATTATAAGTAGATAACCTATACAACCATTACACTGCTTTAAATTGTCCATACATGTTAATATCACATTATTGTTATCAGCTATATATAGTATATAGATTACAATCGTCGTCCCGTAAACGTTGGTTTGGTTTTATATTTTTTAAATCACGAGTGCCTATCTATAATCTATAAACCATTTAACGGAATGCTGCGTATGGCCCACTGCGATATCGCGTACGTGAAGTAAATAATATAATATAGCTAGTATAGGTAATATTGATATAATATATATGTATCTGGTATAGTATATTAAATGCCGGACTCTGGTATATGCTTATATAATACATATAAATATACAATATACGCTTATTTTATATATTATTATATGCGTACAGTGTAGGTCATAAAACATTTGCGGTAGGTCACACGTTTTACTGATGTCAAAATTATTACTATTCCTTATTTTATTACTGATACTCGTTGAACGTTTGTTCTGTTCGTATTTAATGTATACGAATAATAGTAGGTAGGTTTACAAGACAGATAAATTTTTAACGATTTCTTCAAAAAATAATAAAGACAATCTTAACTGTTCTGCTTTTTGCATACTCGCAGTGTACCTGTGAATACAAAAATATAATAATAATATGAATATATTATTAAGTAGCATAATATTTTACATTATATTATGGACACGTTATAGAGACACATACAGCCATACAGGTACCAGCTTAATGTAAAATGAATAAGCAGGAACCTATCTTATAAGTTATATATTGATATTTACACATATTTTCCAATCGATTGATTACATGTAATCAATTTTATTACATTGTGCACAATTTAATAAAATACTTGCAGCAAATATCTAATTAATGTTTATAGGTAGGTAAAGCTCTTGCTACAACAATTTATGTACCTATATATATTATTATGTATATAAATATAACACTATGCATAAAGTTGTTTATAAGAGAAATATTCCGCCCGTTCAATTATAATACCCATGGAAAAGCTTCCGCATTTTAATGGGAATTAATTCATTATTATTATATTATTATATTTTAGTACTATTAAACAGGCACATGTTGCATAACCACTTATACGTTTATAACTTACTAAGGTTTATGATACCAGGATACGTGTAACTGTGTAAGCGCCGCAAGAAAAAAAAATGATAATTATTTTATGTTTACAAATCTTATTTAATACCTAGTTGATTAGTATTTTATTCTTAAGGATTGTGTAGGTATTTACCTACCTACTCCTAATAATTATTATTAACGGCGTGTAGTGGACATCTTGCATCATACCTACTGAAATCGATTCCTATTCCTACGTCACTTGAAATACAAAATATTTCTAAATAATCTTCAAATAAGAATTTACAGAATAAGTTAACCCGAATGTGAGACTAAACGATGCTTAGAATGACGCAATATATACATAAATACATTCCATAAACACACGTGTGAACAAAATAAATGCAGCAACAATTTAAAAAACACCATTTACTTTGTATGACTGTATACCAATGGTTCTCAAATTCATGTGTTGATGGCCAAAGATATATTTACCCAATTTTGAAATTAATGTTCAATGGGGGTCTACTCACCCACCTCCACAGCCTGAATTTTTCTATTACCATAATTTAAAAAAAAAACTATTAACCTTCATTTATTTACTTTTTTTACTCATATTGCTTGTATTAAAAATATTTTTTATAAATAATTTTTTGATGACCCATTCAAAATTATTTGCGAGTCTATGGTTGAGAACCGCTTCTAAATCATATTATAATAATATACTTTACCAAATATCTTATATATATATATGCCTATACTGTATTGTACAAATGTACAATTAAAGCAAAAATTACGTTGCACAAGACACGTTATGTAAACTTATGGGCCTAGTTATCGCACTACTATTACGTTTCGTACAACAGACACACTCTCCAAACGTAGGAGAAGAGATGCCATTACCATAACAATACATCAGGGCTAAAGGAAAACAACTCTGGGCAGTGCCCCATAGTAAAATATCAAGACACATTGTCCATGCCAGTCTACACCACGACTTCTTTATGTTATTCAAACGAGTACTTACTACTTGCCCAAGCACTCTTATATCTAATGGGTTCATCGAACACCGGGCTATATAGTCACAGGATTAATTATTCCACATTACACTCTAAACAATATAAACTTGTTTGTTTCTTTATTTTAAAAACATACTCCATCTGCACAATATACATATTATTATATTAAGTCATAGAATGCAAGCATACACCAGAATAATACAATTCATATTTTTATCAATTAGTACTTACCTCATATTTATTATACATACATTTAGTATTTTCTATGAATTACAATTAACTAACTTACTTAGGTATGTTAATTAGATAATTGTTTTAATTTTTACATTTATTGATAACTTACAATAAATTATTTATTATAATTAAATAAATGTCATAGGTATTATAATATTATATCAAGTACTTTTGTGTTAAATCGATGCCATAACTAGTTTAGTAAGCTTTTCGAAACCACTGATATTTATAGATCATATCCTTAATATTTTTTTAGTTGAGGTGACAATCGGTACCATAATATTGATTTCATGATCGTATTAAAGAAATTCAATATTAAAATATATAATTAAATAATTGTCGTCTAAGTGTCAACTATACTTTAGTGTTGAATCGGTATTTAACTGATTTCACTTTCGTCTCAAGAGTACAACTATTTTGAGCCACGTATAAAACTTAAAAACATACGTAAAATCTTTCCTTACAACCTGGGATAATTTCCCATTAGAAATGACGTTAATGTAATATATAAATTATACGCACTAAAAATACCGTGAATTGAAGTTAGAATTTTCAAAAAAGTGTTAGACCCACACTAGTTTAATCGATCACATAATAGTATTGTTCGTTGAACAAATCGTACAAATATCGTAGTAGTAACTCGAGTATCGAATCCCACCCCATCAAGAGTCAAGAAGTTTCCATAATTACAACATTATCACACATCAGACTGCTAGTATGGTATAGCCATTGCGAGCAGGGTAAGTGGATTTTAAGTATCTACATGAGAATTAAATATTATACTTATACATATTGAATACAAAATAAAAAACAGCACCTCGTAGAATAATTTTATGAACAAACGCTCATAATAAACTATAAAGAGAAGGAAACCACTAAATGACCTCAATGACCCGAACACTTTAATACATACTCGGATACACGCATAGCCTAGAGCAGCGATTCCCAACCTTTTTAATTGTGAGGATCATCAATTAAGTGAAAAAAAATGTCGAGGCCCACTTACCTAATATACAAGTACCTATACAATATAAACACACCCAAATAAAACGATAGAAAAAATATAGAAGTGTATAAAATCATATAAAAATCTCGATGTTAATGCCAGTTAAAATTTACTGACCTTTGCAGACTTAGACTTTCGATCTTCGTCTGTGACCCAGTACCACATTGCCTGCGGCCCATAAGTGAGCTCCGACTCATGGGTTGGGAACTGCTGGCATAGAGTCTATATATAGTACATAGTATAGGTACCTATACAAGGTATATAATTGTTATGTTCTATATTATACCACAAATATTTATACATACAACTATCATATTCAATTTTCATTGATTTACACACTAGCTGTGACAATTTTATCAAAGGACCATAGTCAAGGGTCGTATATATATCATAGTATGTTATAGTATATATCTATTTCAGTTCATTTTATTTTTTATCCTAATTGTATTGCTAACTGAGAGTATTTGTTACCCAGAAATAAAATTACTTCATTGTCTTCACTAATTACCCGGAGATCGAATTATAATATGCTGCATACGAGCTGATTCCCAAGTAATAATATATTTTATTCAATATTTATTTTAATGAGGTAAAAAATATTTAAAAAATGTAGTAATTTGGTAAAAATTTGTAACTCATTGTATTTATGAATTGGTATCTGGTACCTAATAAGATTACCAGTATACCGTGACATCATTTCTCTTAGAAAAATTTGGTTTTCTTAGGGCAATTTTTTTTTTCATAAATTCGAGCATGGTCTCAGCGGATATAAAAGCGAGTTGTGTGTGACGGTCGATTTTGTTTAAGGTCGTAAACTCTTTACTCGTGCAATCTATTGATAATTGATATACAACAAAAGGGAATCAACTTGTACATACCTAATAATGACCCGGGAATCAACTAATACATAAAATAGATCTCGGGAATCAACTCACCTAGGGTGGAATTAATTGTGTGTTACAGAGAAATCCAATATAATGATTATGTACATATCATGGGGTTGGAACTCCCTAATCCCTATTTTTAAACACAAGTCCATGATACATAATATAAGCATAACCACAGATTATATAATCTGTAATATAATTCTCAGCAAAATCCCCCCTCCTAACTATATAAGAATGTGTAGGTAGCTAATCCTCTCACAGGAAATTCTAGAGCAAGCTTTTGTGTTTACACATACTTAAAAGTAGGTATTGTAAACAGCGTTTAACAAACTAAAATGGCATCTGAGTTTCTGTATATGTATTTAAATAATGACAGGTATTTACCAAATTAACAAAATGGTGTATCCATACCACACCAACAAGCAATAAATAAATAAATAATATAATATTAATAACATTTTCAACCTCTTTGTCCTTACAAACAATAAATATTACAATAATAATTAGTTGTAGGTACTTTGCAGACTCAATTACAAATAAAAAATTCTGAAATTCAGGCCTCCTTCTAGCCTGACCTCCTCCCCGACAGAACGGTATAAAAATAAAAACAATCAAATAATTTATTAGTTCCTACTCAAAATACAATAAAGGGATGCATTTATCACCTTTATTCTGAACACTCGTACAGCATATTATTATATGATTCTAATTTTTAACGTTAGGTAATTTTTACATATATGTAGGTATATCAGCACAATTAGTATTTCTCATTTTAAAATTAATTTTAGACATTCATTTATTAATAACGAGCATAATTATACCATTTTACATTTATATATATTATAGTTTTGTTTTAAAATGTACAAAACGAATGTACAGTAAAATTTTTGTTGCATAAAGGGTTAATTAAATTAGTTACAATTAGTTAAATAATGTATAAGCCACAGATATAAATAAATAGATATCTATGATATATATAGATAAGATATTCCCACTTTTCATAATATTTCACTTAACGACAGAGAGATTCTAGTTTGAAGAACAAAATATACTAAAAATGTACTATATTGTTATGTTAAATATTATAGTTACGCCGTACAAACCTAAGACATTTTCCAGTCCAGGAATACTCAAAGACTGATTACCTATATTGGAATATTGGCCATTACACTATATTACAGGAGTTATTTTATATCTGAAAGAATATTACTTCAAATAACTTTATTACGTATTTACAACTTCGGTACATTAACATTTTAATAATATAACCGCATGGAATAAAATACAATTATTGTTATAAAATGTTTATCACTGCAGCAGTGATATCTATTATATTTCTTTACAACTGTAATGTAATGGAACAAAATATTTAAATTGCAAGAAAATAATTGGTTTACAAACTAGCAAAAAGCTTCTCCTTCTGGTTTCTGCATATTTATATATTTTCTATTTCTTGCATTGTTATTTTGAATAACAATTTTGGCATATTTAAAATCACATTTTCAACCACTATTATTGTTTTTGATTTTAAGCGAATCGATTAATGTATTGATTTTACAATGGGTGTTTTTTTCTGCCTGTCATGGCTTTTTGAAGCAACAAAAATTCTTAGATTTTGAAAGTTCAGTGTGGTTTCTAGCAGCGGATTGTATGTAATTGGTACTTGAGGAGATCAAAAGTAAAAAAACGTGTTTCAAAATATTCGGGAAAAACAAAAATGTTTATGGAAGAACAGTTTTCGGCAAAATCGATTCTGTATTTTTGTTTGTGTTTAAAAATAATTAATAGCATATTTGGCTATACTATTATATGCATCAAACATAACAATCCAAAAACTTTCCACACAAGGAGAAAGAAAAACTACTGTCCATAAACTTTTTGAACACACACTCTATAGGTCCCTTATAATATATGGGTCTGTGCATATGCGTGCAGGTGCATTATTATAATTCATGATAATATAACATAAAAACGTATGTACCTATTGTGTTCAATTATTATATTTGTACGTGATACGTGTAGGTATCCATATGTATTATGCGACAGCTCGAAAATTTAACGTCCGAAAGTTCTGTGCGCAATATGCACGACACGGACATTTCACGCTCACGGTCGACGCAATCTTTGATAACGGTGG
>PVMI01007570.1:0-14522 GCA_008528875.1 Aulacorthum solani | reverse complement strand
CCATACAATATACATGTAACTATATAAGTGAATCGCTCGTATTAATTAAAATACATACCTACTATAATATGTTTACTTTTAAAACGCTAAAATAATATTTATAAAAAATTGTATCAAAATATTATAATATAACATAATACTGTTTTTAATTTCGTGAACATTTCTAGCTTAAAAGAAATTAGTATAATGTACCCATCTATCATTAAAACTGATTGCATATTTGATATCTATGTTAAAATACATGCATAAACGGTTTGCATTCAAAAATGTAATTATATAAACGTTTTTTATGAAATGTTTTTCACGTTTCGATGTACGGTTCGATTTGCTTGAGTTTACGGCGACCAGAGGTACCTAAACCGAGCAGGTATATATAGATATATAAGATGTAGACAACAATACAACAACGCAACGGCTGACGGAGCGTGGCGTGATGAATGGAAACTCCTAGAAACGAAATAATAATCTATAGGGGAAAAAACGCTGTTTTCCTATTTTACCCGCGAAACGAATAAATTCAGGTCTACGAAATGGTGGTGACGAGGCGGGAAAAAATAAATAACAGCAGAGAGAACAGAGCTGATCGTACATCACTGTCTCTATCCCCCGCCCTTTTTCATCGGGGCGACCCCGGCCACCATTGCACCGCCCCGACCGTTTACAATTACTCGCGCGACTCAACGGCGTGCGACGGTGGCGATATAGAGTGGTCATATAAGGAGGGCCCAATACACACACATAAATAAATATGTGTACCTATGTGTGTACCACTATAAATAGTGGCGATTGCTAGTCGTTGGCCGATGATGATCGTTGCCACTACGTGAGAGGGTTGTAAAGACGCATCGGAATGGTACAGCTCATGAATTAATTCACGCAGGTAGACACACGTATAATGGGTACGTTAATCCGTGTAAATATATATGTTATCTATATGAACATATATTATGTAACCCATATATACCTATACGTATAATACAGAGTGAGCAGCAGTGTAAGTACGCGTGGGCCGTCGTAGGGGAGGAGGAGACGTCACGACCCACCCTGTATACTGTATGTAGTTCGTATTATATACTGTATATATACACGAGAGGTAAGCGGGAAAACCAGGTGGTCTCTTTCCGACCGAGTGCCCCCCTCCTTGAGTCTTCCCGGTCGGTGGGGAGGAACATCGACCACCCCCTCCCACATCATCGACCGATGCGCGCGCGCACACATGCACACAAATACACACACACACACACACACACACACACACGTCACGCCAAAAATCGATAGGAGGCGACCTACTAGTTTGACGTGAGCACAGCAGCTTGTTCGGATATAAGTTGGTGGTCGGGAAATGCCGGGGTCTGGAGGCCGTGGACAGGCGCAGCCCGAAACAGATGAGCGCCGAGAACACTAGCAAGCCAACCACGACGCCGAGCAGAGACGAACCGCCAGCTTTGCCGTCCGAATCGTCTGCAGGATGACAACAACAAACACAAACCATATTAATATAATATATTATACACTCGCATGCAAAAATATAGCATACGATTATATTATAATATGCCTGAAAATACTATGTCTTACTCCACTTACTCGCTGACTTATGTCCTACACTGCATTAAAATGCGTGCTTGCACGTGGTACCTACATATATTTTATAATATACATATATACCGACGCACCTAAACATAAATAATTTTCGGTATTCGACTTCCATATTATTATTAGGTATATTATATTATGACCATATACGAAATAAACTTGTACGCTATATAATAATGTATTGTCTATAAATAAAACACGCACCTTGGGCGCAAAAACTGCTCCTGGCATTGGTAGGTCTGGAAACGGTAACGATGTGGTAGCCCTGTTTGCACTTGCATATTGCGTTGTGGTCCACCTGTGCGCACACCGCGTGCTTGTCGTGCAACTGACACGTGTCGTCTTGGAAACACTGTTCTCCCAACCCTACAATCACATAGACGAAACTAAATTAAAGTATCTGTTCCCGTATTATACTACATAAGGACGGCAAATTTGAATTTTTCATAACTAAGTTATTATAATATCGAATGTCTTGCTCAATAATATTTTATTGTATAGATAATATTCATTACCTATTATATTTGAATTTCCCGCCCAAAATAAAATCTTATATAACTGTTGATACTAAAACTTATTCCTTTGAACCGGAATCAATCGACCGCCAGTATGATATATTAAAGGTTAATATATATTTAACGCAATATCTATTATGATTGAAAAAATAATAAATATAAATAAATTTACATGACAAAAATTAATGTAGGTAGGTACACACTAAAATAATGTGATGACTGGAGATAGTACGACCTAATAATTAAATGGAGTGCATTGCACATTATAACTGCGTTAGAAAGAATCAATGTTTTGTAAGGTCCTAAAAATTGAAATAGTGTTGGTTAATTTTAAATTAAGTATAAAATAAAATAGTCATTGTTTAAATATATTACATAGGTACCTATAAGGCTGTATCATCTTAAATGTTATTATAAATTCAATTTTATTTTTCAATAAATATAGTTTATATTGATGTTCAAACCAAATTTACTAAATACTAGAGAATTTTAATAAATTACATTTTGTTTCAAGATGCAGTGTATAGAGAACGTTTGCTCTAAATTCAAACACAAAGAAAAGTTATACGATATTATTTAGTCATAAAATGAATAGACCATAATTTTATAATCAAATTTAAAAATATTGATTTTCTTTGAATGCGTAACTAATTTATTTTAAAACTTGCCAAACCCATGTTGGTTGGTTTTCACAAAAACAAAATAATTGCTTAATTTTCATTTAGATATTTAAGTACAAATAGATATTATTTTAAACAGTCTAAAACAGTTAGAACTTAGAAATATGTTCTCTACAAATACCTACATCTCAAAAGAGATTTAATAGAAATAAATCAACAAAAATCAAATAAATTTGTATTAATTATTATTTTTCTGAAATATAATAACTAAAAATATAAAATAATCTCCCTTGTTGTTATATTAGCTTGTTTATTTAATAATTTATTTTATTCCGTATTTTTAGTGTAAGTTAATAATTCTCTGCCTCCAACACAAGTATTGTTTATAGAAGGTAGATAAATATTTTTTTTATTATTACACATGTATTTTATATATTGTTTAATAATTAATAAATGGTTTTCAATTGAAAAAAGGATAATATACTAAATAAAAAATATACATAAAAACCAACTATATTTTATCATTTATAATTATTTGCTTTAAACCATTGAAATCCTAAAGTTAATTTGCTTATTTATGTGCATATTTATCATTACAATAAGTATTATATTTACTTTGTTTTACAAACAATATAAACGTGTTGGACTGACCCAACGCATTAAATTAAATCAGTTAAGCCTAATTTTTTTAATGTTTCATCATTATAATTGTATACCTTAAAGACTAAAATATAATATTTAAAAGAGGAACATTAATATTGTATTGTTAATAAAAAATAAAAATAATATAAAATATAAAAAAATGAATAAATAAATAATGTTATAAATATTTACAACAAAATATACTGAATACACTGTATCTACTTTCTAACTCCATATGTATACTGTATATTATAGATTCTGAGCAAAGTAATGAAATATTTGTCTATCGTTTAACAGTATTCATTCTCAAAGCTAAAACTAATAAATCTTCAATTTTGATCACAGTTTACATTAATCAAAAACAAAATTTAAAGCCTTAAACTTCAGTTAGGTTGTATTTAGTGTTTAGGTTTAAGCAATTTTAGAAATTGGTGATTCACTAAACAGTATTTTAGACTTGGAAATGTGTTAGTGAAAAATTAATACAAATACAATACGTAGGTATAATATGTAATCACGTATCACAACTAATTAGCATAAAATGCAAATTATGAATTTATGAATTTACTAAGCATTACAAATCTATCTAAATATGGCTTATAATAATATAATGTTTTGTAAACATATTACAATAAAAATAAAAGATAGCTGGTGACAATATTAATTATTCGTCGTAAATAGTAATAGGGTAAATAATATTATTTATATTGTTATTGTACACGCACGCGTATCAAAATTGCCTATTCAATGCGCCGTTGTAAAACTATTATTTTGTTCGTATATAATTTTAAAAAAACCCATAATGTTACAGCCTTTTAAATTATTGTCAAAAGAGTTAGGAATCAATAAAAATATATAATTTATAATAATATTTATTAGAACGATAAATATATAATGATAATAGTGACTATAATATGCTTACTGTACAAAATTACAAGACACGAGAGTTGCAATAAGCGAATGTCAGTATTAAAAACAATAAAATCTAATATTATTCAATCATCTTGAGATTTGTATTATATTAAATTTTTGTTTTCGGAAAGATGATAATATCGTTCGTAGAAGGAAAAATGAATCATCTATTTGATATTACTACGTTTATGCTGCCCCTCGTGTTTATTGAAACGGCGCAAAACGCGATATATGTATATGGTGCCTGAATATGTTTGTATGCGTACCCCATGACGTACACAGATTAAACAGTTGCGTCAGTTGGTGCTGGTTGGCTTTTGAACATCGATTTTCTATACATTTTATTTTCATATCCCCTCATTCTCGACTTACACTAACACAAATATTGTACATTAACTTTCCCAAACTCAGGTTACATTGATTGCTCACGAATACTGTTCTGCGAAGGTGAATATTCGGTCTTTGTAATAAAAATAAATGCCAAAAGGAACCAAACTCCCGCATTTATTAATTTATAAAAATATATACAGGACGAATCGGAAGCCAATTGTTTTTTAATATTGTTTTTTTCATTTTTTCTCTGATTGATGGGATAATAAATTATTGTTCACACAATAAATAGAATAGAATATACACGGCTTCATTACAAAAACTTTGAAATTATCACTAAACAGTAACTTTCTCGATAGATACACATGTTTTTTTAATCAATTAGTTATTTGTATTACAATTTAATGTTATGAGCATTTTCAATTTTAGTTGAGCAATTATGTGGCACAATAGAGAAAATCCATAATGGTGGTATAATACTCATCTAAACTTTAAATACTAAGTACCTACTTTTAAGTATAGTAAATTTTACTAGTTTGAAATTCGATTTTTAAATATTCAAATATAGGGAAAATATAGGATTGGGTCATGAAGCTATAAATGTATGTTGTCATTAAAAAAAGTAAAAACATATAAATTGATAACGATATAGAATTTTTTTCAAAATGTTTGTGGCTTAATGATTTATCCAAATAAGGCATGTAAAAATGTATTAAGTATTGTATTGTAAGTGCACCTAATATGGTTATATATTACAAATAACACTTCTCTCTTGGTCTTAAACGTAAATGTCACAAATACATAAATTCTAGAAGAAAACTTTGCCTATTTTCTCATAATATAGTCACGTAAATATGTGGAACATGTAGTTCGGAACATTTACGAACAAAAACAGCGGGGTAGTAAAATTCTAGTAATTACGCTTTATCATTTAAATGGCGGAAAATCGTTTACGAGCATAATAATGATTATAACACTGTTAAAGTTTTCTATAGGTACACAGCAATAATGTATATGGGCTATAAAATATCAACATATGTATACCAACGTATAATTATATGCGTGACGTGACATGCAGTTTAACGTACATTTTATCGATCATTGAGTATTTTATATTATTGAACACGAGAAACTTATGTTAAAATAACATCGCTTACAGGTTTCTAATGAAAAACTTAAACAAGGTTTAAATTTATAAATTATATATAATGTAAAGTAATTAATATATATTTTAGCATTTTAATAGGTTATGAATAAATAATAATTTTAAATGGATTAATCCATAATTTGTAATAGTTTAATTAGTATTAGGTATCTATAAAGTGTTATACTTAATTTAAATTTAAAACAGAATACTTAATTAAAAAATAATACACATAGTACTTCAAGTAAAGGTGGTGGATATATTATTTAGTCAATACACAAAATAGGCAACACAATATTTAGAGACACTGTAATAACTAATAGAAAATTATTTACTTATAAAAACTGAAAACGGTGTTATAACTTAAATTTTTTAAATTATAAGACAGATATGTAAGTTTAATTATCTAAGCTCTATCAAGTAATACATTAATAATAATCACATTAACCATCAGAACGTTTTATGTTATCAAATGTAAAATAACTATTAATTTGTCAATCAATAAAGGGCAATTAGTACTGCCCTTCATCTTTACTCATCTTTGATTTTTTTATTACTGATTATAGATTAAGAGTGTGGTCAACATTTTTGGTGAAAAATATTTTTGTATTTTTTTAAAGTAAATGCTTAAATATCGTTACGTGCGAGTAAGCAAATTTTGTTCGCTGTTTCAAGTTTTTCAGTAGTTCATATGAAATAATAATATTTTATCATACTATTATGTTCCAGCTCCCGTGATGCATATCTAAACACATGTCTCAAATTTTACTTGTGCGCTTTCTCAGTCTGCACTTAACTTTGTCGCATATATACACTATAAAATGCTTCCTCCGATGTCGGATACGATCAACTGTGTGATTTACGTTATGATTTTCTACAAGTACACTATAATGAATATCATACTATTACATAGCAGAAGTTAAGAAGGTACATACGTTTATTTAGTTATTTATATAATATATTATACGGCATTAGCATTTTCATGATATGTCTCTCCAGTCTTCATAATATTAAGTGTTTTCTCGTTTAAAAGGTCCGTTTTCCATTAACGAAACACGTCCCTCGCAATTACAAATAAATCCAAATATATTTAAAGTACCTTGATAATTAGTTTAAATAATGGAAGTATTGCTGCCTTCATGACGATTGGCATATCAACCATTATTTTAGTACTGTAATACTAATGTGATCAAATAATGTGCCTCGTCAAGAGAGCGATTATTCCAATTTTCAACGAATTCAATAGAACAAATTTAAAATTGACGAAGGGGTGTAAAATAATAGGAAATATTATTTTTATTTGAATCTTGACTTAGTAAAATGTTAAAGGTATGTATATTTCAAGTATAAAATGATCAGCCTGTCAGATATAATTTCGGTTATTTAAAATGCTAATAATTACATAAATACAATTTGATTTAATATTACCTTAGAGTTTAGACAGTGCTTTCTGTTTATTACCTATCACATTTTTCATTTGCTCAATTTTACCAGTGTAAAACTGTGAATCAAAATACATTACACTTATTTACATCGTTACAACACATAATTATTACGAAATAAATACAAAACTGTTTTTCGTTTGGATAATGACATTGAATCAATAGTATAGAGAAAAACACCAATGAAAGACCGTTAAGTTAGATTATTTGTATTTTAAATATATTTATGTTGGTATATATTACATTTTTTTCAAAAACTGCAGTAAGTTGTAGACATATCTAGTATTTAAATATAAGTACAATTAATTAAGTATTTTAGCTACACACAATGTATAGGTATTGATATATCAATTGTCACTTCTTTAATTTGTTAATAGTCCATTTACTCATTCCTGATTTTTTAAAAATTTGAAATACACTTAAAAAAATAGGACACTATTTTAGAAATTTCACATGGTAATAGTCAAAATACAAACTAATTTTAAACTATTAATTTATCTAAAAAAGTTTTAACTAATATACTCGTATATTTTCTGTGTTAGTAAAATGTATTTAGGTACTAAGAACAATCCATAATATCATGGTAATGGCTTTGCATAAAATATAAATTAATAGATTTCACATTTAGTCTAGTGCTTATCATACTCGATCATTGATTGTAGTAAATTATAAAATGTTAATAGTTTAATATTGATAAGTATAATTTTCAATTCATTATAGTCCCCATATCTTCCAAACTCCAAACCTATTATTATCGGAAATTAAATCCTAAGGACATACAGTTTAATAACATAAACTAATCGTTTGTATTTTATTTTATATATTTCATCGTTTTCAAAAAAATTATCTGAATAACAATTTAATTTATGAATGTTTGGTTTTCATTTGTTAAGGCCGTTCGGATGGTGATTTCCCAGTTCACCCAGTCTTCACATTATACTATTATTAAAATCAATAAAATCAACAAAAATTTTTATTTTTATACATAAAAAAAATACCAGATATACTCGTAATAATAATAATTATAATGTAATTGTACTTTAATAATTTGATTATGTTTTTTGGACTAACAACTATGTTTAAATTGTTCAATATTGCATGACCGCCACAATTATCTACGCATTTATACTTTATATAATACTCGTTGTCTCAACATTTTCAAAAACCATAGTGAATTTGTCAGTTATTAATGTAATATTATAAATAGGTACCTATGTATAATATAATATTGATGGATGTCAATAATTGTCTCGTGATAGGTACCTCGTGTTAAGCAATGTTCACAAATGTCGACAGTATTATAATATGGTAATGATATTCCAAGAAGCACGTAACCCATATAGTGAAATTGACCATCATTGATGGTGAATCGAGCATTTTTTTTAAAAGCATTAAAAATTGTATTTTTGGTTGAAAAATCTAATGTCGGTGAACTGGGTTAAACCGTTCAAAGGGATCCTCTAACTTATCTTGGGGTACAACAGTATATCATTTGCACACAAGTCACATTTTTCGTTTTAGGACAATTCCTCAGTTCTCCTAAAATTTTTTAAATTAGTCAGATAATAATAGGTAAATATTATGATTAAAACTTTTCAGCGATATCTATAAATTATAATCATAACATTTATGAAATCTTTATTTCTTTAAGAAATATCAATAATACAATTTTATTTTGACTTTGTATAAAGCTTTTAATTGTATAATATTTTATTGTAAGCAGGCTACGTTTCGGTAATACTAAATGATAGAATATTTGGACGTCATTGTTATTTGTTATTGTCATGCTGACGGAGTGCAAAGAATAATGATAAAAATATCCTAAATTCTCCGTTGAAATTAGCTGTCGCAAGTATCGACGAGTCATAGTACAGCTGGGTGGTAACTGTATACTATATACATATAGTTTTTCATTTATTATTTCATTGAATGTTCAATATTTTCGTTATTACTTATTTATTGATAACTGTAGACCAGGTAATATTGTTTTCAGTGTTATTTTTGAATACTCTCAATATCATTAATTTGAATGACTTTGGTTGATTATTTTTTGTTAGATTCTCCTCGATGTCAAGAACAATACTGGGAAATTCCTGCTTTTCACTCCCTAAAGTACCAACTAGATAATGATTCTTGACAGTAACTACCCTCAATGTTGAAGATTGAATCAAATTCACTGCAGCTCTTAGATGTCACATCAGACTCTAAAATTCTTATTAATTTACATAAGAAATCTTAGTAGATAATTAAAACTATGGCCTTTAAGTATACCTACTTAAAGATTCTAAAAATTAAAGTATTAATAATCAAAACAAAACGGTACTTGGGGCAAGGGGGAAGGATTCTTGTTGAACCATCCAGTACATATAATATGCATAGTATATGTTTCATCTATCAATTCTAGTTTGTGTATATTATTATTAGAATTCAATTGTATCATTGTATATATATATACACACATATATTAGTATACATATAATATAAACACATAAATTGCTTAGTCATCCGTATATTTCGGCCGATACAATGCTAAATGCATTCATTGTTTGAACGATAAGTGTCAATTTACAGACATTTATTTCGTGGGCATTGTTACATATTAACAATTACAATATATGCATGACCTAAAATGGTCAAGCTTTATTAACAGAGGCTTATTGGGTAAACTGATCATAAATTAGGTATATTAATACTTTAATACTTTTATTATTAATCAGGAATGTAATTATTTCAATAATTACAGTTTATATTTGTATGCCTGAAGTATAATTTAATAACGTTTTTAAATGGTCAACGGGGCAAATAATAATCATTAAATGACAAATTTCAAATATTGAAAAGTCCATAATTAAGCAAAATAGATTCTACGAATGAATGTATAATTTAGTATTGTTTATCTACTTTATAGGTACTTATCATTTAAAAGTTTAATATCAAAATAATTTATTATTATATAATATTTTGTTTTGTTTTATATTTTGTAACAAATTAACATGACAATGTATGTCACTCTAATGCTGTAATGTAACATACAACAAGGGAGGAATAAAAAATAATTTTACTTATATGACGTGATGGTTAACTAAAAATTGTTTAAACCCGACAGAAAATACTACTTACACTTTAACCATTCAAATAAGTTCCCAGAGTTAAATACTATAATGTATAGTTTGTATAAATTGAATGAATTTGTTAATAAAATTATTACATATATTTACCTATTCAATCATTTTCTTATGGGTTACAAAAATAAACCGGATCTTTAGGCGTGCACAGGGGGTATTCAAGGTATTCAACTGTATACCCTGAACACAGTAACTTGTTTCCAAATATACCAAAGATAAATAAAAATCATAACAATATTTAGTTAACGCTGGTAACGGCGATAAACGAAATGAAATATGTGTAATGTATATATATATATATTATGTATATATTATATGCAATAATTTTAAATACAATGAAAATGAATTGGTTGCTGCAATAAAGTTGTTAAAAAAAACAAGAAGTGGTAACAAACAAATTTAAGTTAACTTGAGCTTTACAATACTTCAAATTTGGCTCCAGTGGTTAGCGATTTTGATACACAAAGAATTTTTGAACAATTTAGTAACATATTAAAGAAGTTTGCTGCAAAACCTGTCACAAGCTGCACAGTGTGAGCGATCATTTTCTAAATTAACTTTAGTGAAGTGCAAATTAAGAGGTACTATGCTTCAAGAAAGATTAAATAACTTAATGTTTTTAACTACAGAACAAGAAATGGCTATACATTTAAATCTCGAAGACATCATTGATGATTTCAAAAACTTTACCAAATGCAAAATAGTGTTATGGATAAATTATAATTTTTATTACATTTATTTTGTTGTTTTTTTATTTATATGACTACCTATGTTGTTTTTTGTTTGTTGTTACAAGTTATATGTTTCTATGTATCACTCAAACAATATTTGTGTATATTTCTTACCAGAATAGGAGATTCACTTCAATCATTTCAATAAAGGTGACTGTTACTTAAAAATCAATAATCAGTGATTATCAAGCATTATCTAGATACATTTTTCGTATATCTCGTCTAAATAACTTTTAAATGATTCATCTATTATCTTATCAAGATAATAAAAACGGTCATTTTTCAAAATTATCCAAATAACATTTTTGTCAATTTTGTTTTGTACAATATTTATTCACGCAATCTCACTCCACTGTGATAACATGAACCGGAAGTGGTTTTCGGAATGTAATTTGGATGTGTGATTAGCTGATTTTTAGGAGTTAGTAAACGGTATAAAACAATATTACCATACTCTGTATAACATCTGTTAATTTTCATATTATATATATATTTTTTTTTTTTTTAATTTAATTTTCGTTAAATTATTATACTATGTTTCTCTATTAATCTAATCCATTAGTTCATGATCATGATATTCAATTAATAACAGATGGTTTTTTTTAATGGAGTAGATAATACAAAAAAAACATCATATTGACTTCCATTATGGGAAATTTATATACGATGGATATTCGTATCTACCGTACAAGTTACAAGTTACAACTCTTAACAGACAAAACATTTAAGTGTAGTTTTGTACAAGAGTTTGTAGGATATTTTATCAATTATTAATATCTATTCAAAATGTTACTGAAGTTCAACATTTTAAAAAGCCAAAGTTAATTTGGAGTTCTTTAAAAGTTTGCACCTGACAAAATCAGTATTTCTACATTCATTTTCAAAAGATATTTTAAAAGCCATACTTTCGCTGGGTTAAAGCAGTTTTTACTTCCATAAATTCAGTTTCTAATTAAATTCAAAAAACTGTATTTTTAAAGTTTGATAAAATAATTTATAAAAAAGGTGATTTGTTAACTCTACCGTCGTTTCGTTCTAATGATAACCTTTTAAAATGTATGAGAAGTACGGATTTTCTGTAATAATTATGTTATTATTTACAATAGTAATCATTGAAATAGCAAAACAATATAACTTAGAATCACTAATTGTTTCATTGAGAACATTTCTGAAAAGATTAAATCACAAAAACGTTGAAATCGTAAGAATAACACAATATTCAAAGTTTTTATTATGTGTTGTAATTTCTTATCATAAAAACTTCAACGTATAATAAAAAAAGTATAACAAGTATTTTAATTAACACTTTTCAAAGTATTCATTGAGAATTGTATAAATTTAATTCAATATTCCCTTTAAATCATTCTCTATACAGATTATATTGCACATCTGTAGGTATAGTATAAATAATGAAAATCTAAATATCCTCTTATTTATCATACTATTATAATCGTATAAGTAATTGTTCTACATTGTTGTAATATAGTATAACAGCGGTTATCAACCAATTCAATGGTATATGGAAGTTCATAAGTATATGAAGTGCAAAAATAATTAGAATTATTATTAATATTAGGTAAACATTAAATATAAAGATTAGTACCAAAATAAAAATGTCTACGATAGTCGATCGACTTGCCCGATTATATAAATAACAACTGTGCTAGTTTTTTGTAGTGGTACGTGAACATTTTCAAAATGTGTGAATGATATATTGATATAAAAAATTGAGAACTGCTGGCGTAGAAGGACAATAACTACGGTATTTAAATAATATGTAAGTTATGGTTAGGATTACAGACTGTTGAGGTATCATTTCTAAATAAGTATATTATTAGTACCAAAATCAAGAAATCTAAACACTCGATGGCTCAGTGATGTAGCTGAGCGCTATAGAAGACACTGCATCGTAGTGCTCACGAAAATTTAGAACCCTTGTGGCTTGTACAATACTCTGGCAGCTGAAGTAAATTAAACCCAGACAAATAAAATAATGAATAATAATTAACTTTTTTCACGTTAAATTTGTTTCATCTATATCCATAGTAATTCTAGTGTGTAAGATACCAAGATATAGCAAAATTATAGTTACTAATAATCTTAAGTACCTAGATAGTTGGCATAACAATTATAATAATAAATAATAAGAATATTTTTTTTTATCAGACGAAAATGTTTTAATATCTGTTAAGTGTTTTAAAATGAATGGAATAAGCAGAGTAACTTATACTCAGTTAACTGTAAAATCTTAAAAAACAGTTTGGGAGCTCAATCTTATTTTATTTTTTCGAGGTGTTGTGTTCGTTCAATATGTTACACCACTGAACATAGCTGTGCAAGCAATGTATGAAGGTACACTAACATTTTTTTTGTTGCGTAAAATTAATTTATTTAACGTTTACCTATTTATTATAATTTAAAAAAAAAACCTATTTATAATATTTTTATCGATATAGAAATTCTATTAAGTAGTAATCGTTGTTTGAGAATAATAAAGTACATTTAAAATCATTAAAATTAAAAAACCAGGCTCTTAAAAACGATATTAAAAGCTGTGAAAACTTGTAATCTTCTAAGAAATGTCAACTGAATTTTAATTAACTATTCGGAAAAAACGGTACAAATGAGTAATAATTACATAAGTAACTTAACCGATTTTATTTTTATTCATTCATTTGAGTTTACCACGGATTACTTTCTTCTCATTAATCTTTTGTTCATACACCAATACTGTAACACTCTCTTTGACTACGTATGCAATCCGTGTACTTATTCCAATAATAAATCTTATTACTTTTCAGATACAATTAAAAGGTATATGGTGTACTCATGGTTTTTTCTGTTCTTTGGCATTTTTTTTTTTTTTTGAATTCTGGTCAATTCATTAAATTAAATTTGATGTTTAAAGAATAACAACCTTGCTTTTTCCAGTACTATAAAAACTATTTTAGTTTATATATTTACACAAAATATACGAATAGGTGCTGAAAACGTAGACTTTATAATAATATATTGTATTGATATATATATGATATTAATTCTTATACATTTACACCAGCACATATATTAGCAAAACAATAATTATTAAATTTGATTTAAAATTTAAATATTACTGTGGTATTATTGTAAAACGAATAAAATATTTTTTAAGTATCCCATTAACACAGATATAATACAATATTTTATTTAAAATATAAAACGCAAGTTCTACTAAAACTATAAAAGAACATTTTTAATTCTATTAGTTCTTATAATATATTTACAGGATAATCCATAAAGCACAATGTGTCGTCTAAATTATTTTTATAAATACCTCAAATTCAAAATTCACTATTATACTCATAAAAAATCAAATCATAATTAATAATAATGAAAAATTAACCGTGTTTTAAATGGAACCGTATAACGAATCTTAAAATTATAAGAGTAAAGGATTTGTAACTTATACAATTTAAAGAATATAATAAA
>PVMI01007563.1:0-21571 GCA_008528875.1 Aulacorthum solani | reverse complement strand
TCAATAGAATTATAAAATGGACTTAGCGTATAAGAAAATATTTTAAAAAGAACGGTATTGATCATATTGAACATAAAAGGCAGAATAAATTTTTTTCAATATGATGTCGAAATAATAATCCTCATTTTCTATAAAAATTGTACTTTCGTCATCGTTATGTCTCCCGGGTACAGTTGTATTGTAGGCTTGTAGCGATGGGTAACGCTACGGTTTTGTGATTGAATTTAAACAATATATTTAGACAAAACGTGATTTCCTTAGAGATAAGTCGTCGGCCGTCTATCGTTACTGATCCCGTGCAATAGGTATAATGTATTATTTATTGATATTTCAAATACGATTTTAAGTGCTGCGGGTTATAACGCGGTCGTATTTCTACCTGTTACTGAAGGATATCTATCCGCGCCGGACGCTCCGTTATCCGAACTCTGGCGGACAGGAGGCGCGGGAGGAGGTGACGTGGGTGATGGTTTTTTTGGCATCAAATTATTATTGGATCCAATCATCATGCGACGTATACGAGCCGCGCGCGCCGACTGCGTCTCGTTGGCCAACATAATGCACTCAGTCGCTGGTTTTCCTTTACCAGTGTGGTTTTTTTTCGACTTGTGTTTATCGCCCTCGTCGGAAACGGTTCTGTCAGCGGGCGCGCTTCCGCTGACCGCGGTATCGGTCATCGCCGATTGGGAGTGAATAGCCGACTGCGACTTGTGCAGCTGCTGTTTCGAATGCACCAACACGCCTGGCTTGAGCGGCCACTTGCCGACGACGCTCGCGGCGGAAGTGGTCCGCTGGCTGGAAAACGATTCTGAGTGATCGTCGCCATATCCGGGCGGGGGTTTAGGGTTGCCCGGGACATTCGCCGCTGACTGATCTGTACACTGCTGTGCATTCACGGGGTTGGCACCGGAAATCGACGACGTGGCACTGCCTTCGGGACTACAATAGTTTTCGTTTTATAAGACCGCTGGACAGGGTTGTGTTATCGTATAACTTTTAGCAAGGTTAAGCAACCAGCAGCCCATTGTAGCGTGTATACAACAGAATATATTAAAAACTATATTAACGATGTCTTCAAGCACGTAAGTTTCAGCAGTCAATTAGAAGAGCAAAACAACAATAGTCGCCGTAGGTAAAAAACGTAAGAAGAAATATGAAATGTAGATATATAATAATAGGTATTCAACCTCCACCAACATCATATACGTCCCGAAAGACGAAAAAGAATAATTATGAAAAAGTGCATTTAAGTGCTAGCGCGCGTACCAATAATAATAGTCAACGTCAGTGCCCGTAACTATACAATACTCACTTTTGCCGCACTTTCGATATGTTTAATAGTAAGCCACGGCCTCGGTGCCGGCGCCAAACGACTGGTACCCTATACGCCGTCAGTGAAGGGTATTTTTGTTTAACATCTAAATATTAAAAACAAAAACGGATCACACAATAAAAGCTATACCTACTAAAATAAAAATAAAACACAAATAGATACATAGTCTACTACGTAAAACAATACAGACAGAACAATACGCACTAATATAATACTAACACTATAATGATTATATCACTACATCCACAGTTGGTATACCTTTTTGATATGTTCACATGCCGTAGTTCTCAAAGTATTTTGTTACCCGTTTATCAAATTATAACAATGTTATGATAACGTATATTATTGTACATGTTTTAATAAAAAATAAAAATAGAACACTTACATTTCTGACGTCCTCCCGACCCTCCGTTGCCTGGTTTAATGTAACGGTTCTTACAGACGAACAGCAACAGGATAACAATGACGATGATGACAATAAGTAGCAAAATCACAACCAAAGCCACTAAGACTACCATCACTGGCAACCCACCCAAACCTATAGTCGCCAAGAACTGTTTCCACCACGGAGCGTCACCTATTATATATGTGTACAAATAAATCAATTGAGCATTTTCGAAGTAAACAATAATAATAAATACATATATGAAATAATGACAATTTATAAATTATAAACTATAATTATATTATTATATTAATGTGCTGTAATGATTTTATCGAGATATAGACACTTACTTTCCCTGACAGCTATTAAAAAAAAAAATATATATAATATATTACTATAAATACATAATATTATGTAGTCTACATTTTAACTCTCAGGTGCAGCTAATATTTCATACATTTTGTTAAATACGTTAAAATCAAATGATGGAGATCCCATGAAACTATTTATGAGTGTTCATACAACAAGTAATACTCTTTTTTAACAATCGGACCTATGATCGAGGCCACTGGTAAAGTGGGGTGAAGCCCCGGGAGTGGTGTCACTCAATATCTCTAAATGTATTTAAATGTTTTACTTTTATAAAGCTCATCCAATAACCTACTATTGATTTTACCATCAATGATATTTCAATTACTTCTAATTCTGCCCAAGGATTTCAATTTTTCTCATAACTACATATTAAAAGATCTGTTTCTCCTTAGTCCAACTCATTCTGATTACGAATCTATTCTTTAGTACCTTCAATTATCTATAGATTTCGTAGCAGCAGAAAGAATTCAACTTAAATTCCTAAAAGGTTATTCTATAAGGATCTCTTGTTCTCTACATGATTATAACTTATAATCCTATACGCAAAGTATTCAATTTATCCAGCCTTGCTAATCGGAGTCAGATTGTGAATATATAATTTCTTACCAAACTTTTGTCTAACTCAATTGATTACCTACTCTCCTTTCACAAATACATTTAAAAGTTTCACCCCAACATACTGGATATTATTCTTCTCTGTTCTTTATTTCGTTTTCCTCATCTAATTATCTATTAAACTCCCTCTCTCTATCGTCTTATGTATCTTACTAATGAAGACCCCACTTTTAATTAACTATAAACTTTTCAAAACTACTGAGATTTTACTGGATCTTTTATTATTATTATTCATTCTATTTAAGATATTATTATAAATATAAAACGATACTAAAATGCAATGTTTTAGGCCTCAGCGTATATAAAATAAATTAAATAAAAATAAATAATCGAATAAATGGTTTATTTTTAAATAAAATAATAAAATATATTTTACAATATTTCTAGAAATTGATGTGTACAAAGGAATTCATAGCTTTTGGTTATGATGTTGATTTAAATTTTAAAGTTGGATAGTCAATTGCATCACTTATTAGCTATTTTTATATTTAAATATAATTTATTTTATTCTATACCCATAGTTATTTTGTATTAAAATTTAGATTTGCACCTGATTAGTTATATCAATTATTAATTAGTATTCCCCGTAATTCAAAATTATCACCAGAAATTATTACCTTGAACTTGAATGCTACACTGGTCCCATCCTACAGTGTTGTTGACAGTACACACATATGTCCTGACGCCTTCTGATGCTCCGTTGTTAGGTATATTATCGCTACCTCTTCCTTCGTTATCTTCGTTGTTACTCACTTCCAGTCTATCTTGTAATATTAGTATGCTCCGGTTATAACTTCCGACATTATCCACTTCATTCGATCCACTGTTGCCCGATGATCCAATTGATACTGTGATGATCCTCTCGGTAGCAGGAGAGTCAGATGTCAAAGATGTCGAAGAATCGTTCTGACGACCCGAGTTTCTTATGGTCCAAGTGTATTGTACTTGACCTGGATTTGCAGTAGCTGTACACACCAATATTCTCTTTTCACCAGAAGATGAAGATAAAAATTCCTCTAACTCTGAAGATTGGTCAGTGGAAGATGATGACTCTTGTTTGAATTGGTCAACGGTTATCATCCTAAGTTGACAGCTTGGCTTATCTATAAAAATACAATTTTCATATTCAATTAAGAAGCAGAATGAGAAAGTTACGAATTCGACACAAGTCATTAATATTTATTTACATCTTATTTATGTATACAAGTCATCATTACAAGAACATAAATGGTAACCAATAATTTTAGGTCTTATCATTATTGTTTATCTAAAACAAATTATTAGGGAATTAATTGAAAATATTGATACCGAATTATTGCAATTTAATATTCATTCATGCATACATAACATTGAGTTATGTATATACGGTCAAATTTATTAAACATATGCTTATTGTATTCATTAATATGATCTATTATTAATAAAATAAACTCCATATATGGATTAGAATTAACGACAAATATATTTAATGAGATATATGCTTCATTTGAAAAACCATGGCATGCAAATAATATTTATTTTAATATTCAATATTAGTATAACAATAAAATTCAAATTTTCAAAATAAGACTTGGGCACATTTACTGGCGTGCCGGTTATAGTGATTAAATCAGTAATGGCTAAGCTGATTATTTTCAAGTTGAATAACAATAGTGGTGAATTTCGGGACAATTTCTAACAAATCACTGAAACGCTAGTAAAATGTTTACATGGTACACCGGTTAATAAGTCTAGAAAATGTAACATTGATAATTTTAGCGATTAGAGATGATGTCAGTCTAAGAACATTTTTGTATATCATAATGTGTATATTCTATGTATGATGTACCTATAACTTTTTAGTGGTGCATGCAATTAGGGAGAACTAGGCACCATTTTTTCTCAAAAGATATTTCCTTTTAAATTAGGTAATAATAAATTATTAATGTAAATTAATACATTAATTTATTAATATTATTATTAGTTATTTGGAATACAATTTTAGTTAGGCCTGAATGTTTCAGCCATCCATACATTTTGTCTTTGAATGTGTGTCTGGTTGTTAGTTTTAAATCATATTATTATAATATTTTGATAGTTGTGACATCCTTAAATGATTTCACTCACACATGACGTCCAGGTAAGTGTATGCAGTTCCGTATCCATGTGTGTTGTGAGCCACGCAGGCATAGTAACCAGCTTGTTGCCTACTCACAGCTGAGTTTAACACCAACTGTTGGTTATTTTGGCCACCACCGCTTCCAGAGCCTCCACCAACACCACTGTTGCCAGCGTTGGCGATCGATGATAGTCTTTGCTGGGAAGACGATTGGATCGACTGAGACGAGTTTCCTGGCACATTCCAGTTGTTCGTGCTGGCAATGTAACGCCACTCGAAAAAGGGAAGGGGTCGACCCTCGGCGTGGCAAAAAACTTTTTCCGGTATGTTACCTTCGCTGACGTGCACGACCGTTTTGGAAACAGTCATGTTACCAGGAGGATCTACAATGTATAAGAATGAAGATTTAAATTGCTATCATCGAGCGTGTGACGTACAATATCCGACTTACATTCAACAGAGAAATTCATTATAGATTCTGACACTGGAGGTCCAACTTCATTACCACTGCTCCTACAACTGTATTGTGTAGAGTCTGTTATAGGATCCAAACCACGACCGCCTGGCCAATTATCCATGCGCCATATCAACGTGCTGCGCACAGCTTCGAAATCGTTTTTCAACCGTTCCGCGGGTAAATATTCCGTCAGTATTGAATATCTGCACAAAATCATCCAATTAAAAAAAATATATATTTGTTTAGTTTAACAGTTTTTTAAGTAGAAATAAAGGTTTGAATTTAAGTAAACGTTACACAAAAAATTGAAAGTAAAAAAATATTTTTTTAACCATATATTAAATATAAAATGTAAGACATTTATACCTTTCTTTATCTGCTGGGCTATTCATTGGATCGATGAGGACACCTCGACGTAACCAGTTCACGGAACAATGAGGATAACATTCAACTGTGCACGATGCATTCACATGTGTTGCATTATAAGCCACTCCTAAGTATTGTGGAGGTCCAGTAATGTAATTAGGTGGAGCTACAAATAATAGAAATGTTGTATGTATAGGTAATGTATTTAATTTTCAACTGTTTGGATTTAATAAATATTTTAGTTATTTTACCAAAAACCTCGATGTATACAGGCTCGGAATATGTGACCCCTCCTTCGTTGTAAGCAGAACAGGTGAAATTAGCTCGAGTTTCCAATGAGACGTGATCGACGAACCAATCGGGGTTGAAATTCCCTCCTCCAGTATTTCCGTTGGTGCCAGGACTAATTCCAGTTCCAGAATTAAGGTTAGGATTCATTAGTCCCTGATTTTGATGGTAAAATGGATGTCCATCGCGAAACCATGAGTAACGAGTAGGATGTTGAGGCCGACCAAGAAATTGAGCATTGCATCGCAAAGTAACGTTCCTTCCTTTTATGACTCGTCGTGGAGTGAACTCTAATGTTACCGGTCCCGGAGCAACTGAACAATTCAAAAAAATGTATTAATTCAAAAAGTTTTAAAAAAACATCATATGAATATTAAAATTTGAGCATCTACTCAACAAGTTATAATATATTATTGGATAAGATAAAATATATTAATTATCTATTATATGATTACTATTAAGATTCAATATACTCCTGTAATTTATTATTTCATAACAATATTTTTCGACATAATCAATTTATTTCATTCAAAATTAGACCCATTTTTTTAGCAACGAAAATGTATAAATAATCGTTCATTATTTCTTTATTTTTATTGAAGCTACAAGATTTCTCCTACTAGAATATAATCAATAATTTTATGAATTTGATATATATAGTTATGATAATCTGTCAAGTATTTGTCAAAATTTTACTGCACGATAAAATTTAGTTGGATTTTTAAAACGTAACTTTTTTTTGTAATATAAATAAATATACTAGTTTAGAATGAAAATCTAAGCAAGCTTACAATATACGATAAGAGGTGTCTGATCCGACATCGGAGTAAGGAGACCAGCAGCGTTCCTGGCTCGACATGAATAATTTCCGTGTATATTTTTCGTCACATTAACTAAAATAAGTTCTCTATCGGTGCACACCACTTTTCTTTGCTTTTTATTGCGTCTCCTTGTGTCATTATCAACAGCATATGAGTCATATTCTCCTTCTCCGTGTGGTTCACTGGTGTCATAGTTCAAATTCATGGCATTATTCTCATTATCATTATTTTCAGTATCGAAATCATTGTCTTCATCTTCTTCCTCTGCGAAAATATCACTACTATCGGGTGATCTAGTGCAGTTGGGCAACTGCATTTGTACGCCATTCCAATACCAATGAACAGATGTTAAATTCAAAGATGGGTCGTTGTAGGTGTCTTCGATGTTTTGTTGATCCTGTTCTAATTGTACGGCACACCGAAGTGTAACGTTACGATGCTCCGATTCTAATACAACTGGATTTGATCCAACCATATTATTATTCATACTGCTACTCGCTGTTGACGAAGTTTGATTTTCGTCGAGTGAATCGTCTAGGATAACGTGCAATTTTACTTTAGGTGTATCTGTAATAAATATGACAAATTAAAACATTTCAATATTAATTTAATTTGTTTTGTTTTACTTAAGTCTTAAAAGTAAATACTGGTATTTTATATTAATATACGTACACTGAACACGGACGTTTGCAAAATTTGTAGAATTGGCTGCCCCGACTGAATTTCTTACCCGACATTCATAACGGCCCGAGTCGTAACGTGTTAACCTTCTAACCACTAACACCGTTGCGTCTTCACCATTTCCATCTCCATGAATTCCTCCATTTCCATTGACCAATCCTTTAACTCGAGCATATTTTGCTGGAATTCCCATAAGATTCATGTGAAATCTAGTATTGGCCCCAGCTGACGATCCTGATAGCGTACCAGCACCAGTAGCTGGTGTAACTGCTGCATAAGACGATGCTGATGATCCGTGATTTGGTGAAGAAGGTTCTTCTTCGTCAATTAGTTGTAACTCAATGCCATCCCGATACCTACACAAGTACCATATTGTATTAAAGTAATAGGCAAACTGTATTTTTACTCTTAGTGGGGTGTTGTATTTCAAATAAATAAATATTCACCATTTAACAGGTGTTCGGAGTTTATCTGGATTGGCGTGGTATGCACAATGGAGCCTCAATTCTTTAGTTTCGTTTACCACCACAGTATATAAAATTGATTGATAGTGCAATCCATCGTTTGTATCTTTAGAAGCATCGGTTACAATTGGGTTGACATTATTGCTACTATCGACTCCTCCCTTACGTTGTTGACCCATTTCATTTTTTATTTCGTCCTCTACAATCGCACCAGAATTTTCTCCATCAGTAATGGGCACTACCCAAGCAGTTGGTACATCTGAAAACAGAAATTGAATTGTTTAAATGTTTTTAAAAACCACGAAATCAAACATAGTTTTGTTAGATTTACTTACACTTTACTCGAATTGTCATGTTTACAGTGAGGGGTTGATTCGGCGATGAACCGACATTATTAAATGCGTCACACCGCAGTATGGAACCGTCTTGTTGGCGATGAAGTTGTGACATTGATAATTGGCTGTGAGTGTCTCGGGTGCCATCAGCCTGTAAAATAAATCCCACAATCAGTATAATCATTAGTATATTACTGTCAAATTTAGTGATTTTGTTTCAATATTGAAAAAAATATAAAATAAAAGTTGTACTCATTGTTTTTATTTTTTCTACTTGTTACTTGTTTCTTACTTGGTATTCAGTATGCTGTGCTATTTCTACGGGGCCTATGATTTCTGCTCCACCTTCCATACGTCTTTGTTCCGAAATCAAGTAGTCGCTGGGAGACCTAGCTGTAGAACCCCCGTTTTGCTGACTGTTTCCTAACATAACTGGTGCGCCGTGCTTCGACGATTGAACGGGAGGTGCATGAACATTTTGTTCATTTTTTATTCCACTTCCGTAATCATTGTCGTCATCATTTTCTTGATCCTTATAATAATAATACCATGTCACGTTCGCCTGAGGACGGGCTCCACGGGCCGCGCACCGAATTACTAACGGTTGGCCTTCTGTAGTTTCAGCATAAACCACTGTTCCAGAATTTCTATCATGTTCGCTATTTTGAGACTTATAACGATCATCAACTTTAGAAACCTTAGTTACAGCGGCACCTGATGATGACGTGGACATTTCAACTGAGTATGGACTTACTGAAAAATGTATGCAGACAATTTTTATTTTCATCGTCGTCTAGAGAATACTAAATTATATTATCATTTAAAATGGCTTAACTCTTTATTTTAAGTCTAATGTACTTACCGTTTACAGTGACTTCGACATTGGATGTTAGAATTGGTGACGAATCAGTCGCAGTTTTTACTCGACATTCATATCTACCGTTTGCACCTCTCTTCCCGATAACGGTAAGAATGCTTTGTGCAACCCATAATCCTGAGTACGAGAAAACGTCATCGGACATATCGGAATCCACTTTACGGTATTGATAATCAACTGGAAATAACAAGAATTTATACATCATTCTACCACATTGATACGAACAAAAAGACATTTTTATCAAATAAATTATAATTTTAATCAAAATGAATGGAATTTATTTATTTTTCCAAGTGTTGGATTAAAATATATTACCTAAATCAGTATCATAAATTGGACCACGACTATGTTGCCACCATGTGACTTGGGGTATAGGCCTGGCACGGCCTGCACGACATACCAGACGTATTTTATTTCCTTCATCCACTGGACCCACGATTGCTCCAGATGTTAACTTTTTCATAATACCAAATTTTGGATCGCTATTTTTGTCATCGTAAAAATCTGATGTAGGATCTATGTAATTATGCGCTGAAAGATCACCGAGTTCAGCAAATGTACCAATACTAATTGATTCAGGGTCAGCTATAAACAGAAATAATAAAAGTTAATATGTATAATATTAATAATCGTAGTAATAAAATGAAAATTTTCTAAATTGCATTTTTTTCAAAAGTCCATTTTTAACAGAAATGGTTTTGGAATACAAAGATTCATCTTTTAAACTAGCATTCATGGTTATACGATCATTATTGATGATTTCATGCAATCAAATTTAAATCTCGTTTAATGGAACCAAATTATTAACTAGTATGAAAAGGTTATAATTCAATTAATCACTTCCAATAGTGCAATATTATTGTACAATAATATTATAGATACAGTACAGAGCGACTTCCTTTTTGGTTTAATTATATTAGTTTAAAACAATACAATATATTATACTAATACATTTCAATAGAATTTTACGATCGAGATATAGATTTAGCTGTTTCATATTTATTACATAGTTTGATCTTAGAAAGTTAGAAGGTTGGCAGCAATGAGAAAACATTATTCTGAAAAGGGTTCAGTTAACAATAATACAAATAATAAATAAAAATGAAAAAGTTCTAAACTAAATACTTTTTTTTTTTTTTTGATAAAAAGGGCCTTATTCCAAAACTTTTTAATACTTGACAATTTATAATTTGTATTTTATTAATTTTCATGCTGACTAATACAGTAAATTATTATTATATTTTTGTGAATTAAACTATACAAGTTGCTTTATGCTTCAGAACTCCAAGAATAAAAAAATGTTTTACAAAGAGTAAAATATTTGAACTCAAACCTTAAAACTACTTTCCTGAACTATTTCATAAAAATTATTTAGAACCTTTTCATTCTAGACCCAGGCAATTTAAAACTTATTTAATTAGTTTATATAATAATGTTTAATGTATTTATAACATTTCATTAAACATTCTAATCTATTCATACACACGTTTATAATTCAATATATTTATTTACTTTTTCGTTTTCATGAAACATCGCACAATTTGTATGGTCGATTTGAAAAATTCTATGAAATTTTTAATCATTATGATGTAATTACATTTGTCCAGGGAAAAATAAAATGCAAAAACTAATCAAATCAAAATATATACTATATTTACCTTGATAAGAATAAAATTGATTATTAATTGTTAATATATCTACTAATTAAAAAATATATTAATCATTAACTAAAAAAGTAATTTATTTTCAAATTTTTTAATCGAACTATAGTGTATTACATGTATTTTTTAAGCTCAAGTTCGGATATTAAATCCATTCATTTTTATATTAAACTATTTCAGTAAACCAAAACCAATTATTTATACCATTGAACAGTTTGAACAACTTTTATCCGATATTACTAACACACACACATTCACATTTTAAGAACCCTATGCGTTTGAAAATCTCTTTCGTAAAACTTCTTTGGTACGAGTTACTACTAAAAACAATCTGTACCAATATATTTGATTTATTGGATTTTAGGATTTTACTTTACCATGTATATTAATTACTAAGACGATACAAACATATTTTCAATCAATTTGTCTGGAGAGAGACTCAAAGACAGAGGGTGAATAACAAATTAACAAGTTGATTCTATATTTGTATTGATATTAAAGCAATTTATGTTACTATTAGCAATATGTTATGAATAGTAAACAACTTAAAATTAATTTAAATATTTTGAAAATACCATCAGGCCATTTGTAAAGTAAAATGTTATAATATACGTAAAAGTTTCCATAAATAAAATTTTTTAATTACTTCAACTTGTAATTTTAAACTTTTTATTCTTTATTTAAATATCCCAATGAAGCCAAAATTTAAACTACAAACGTAAACAATAAAAAAATTAACATAAAGGGTTAAACTGATAAAAGAACAATTTAAGTGGTATCTTGTATTAAATTGTCAAGCTTTTAGATTAAACCTCAAAATAAGACTACCTATTAAAGAAAGTCTAAATATAATGAAAATTGTATTAATAACAGAAAATGATAATTTAAAGAATAATGAAGTGTTTTGAATGTTTAATATTATATTTTTTAAATTACTTTCCAAAACTAAAATAGTATGATGAGAAACCGTAGTTTTTGATTTTTTTTTTTAAATGTTTTAATTTATTAAAAATGTATGAACCTTGTATTAAATTATCAAGCTTTTTGACACAAATATAAAATAATATTGGATAGCTCAATAAGTTTAATTGTATACTATATAGTCTATATATTATGTATACACAGATTTTTATGATAACAATTAAGATAGTTTAATATATAAAACATGTATTAGTTAATTTAGTTATATCAACTTAAACACCAAAATTAAGTGTGCGATTTAAGGTTTTGTTAGGTTCTTAGTACCTACCTATATTTTAATAGAATAAATGAATCGGTTTTATATTATTCAGACTTACTGTAAGTTGTTAGGTTTATAAACTGAACAATGTTGCAACCTTCGTGTACTTTAGTATACGTGATCTCACATTTATATACACCCTCGTCGAGTGCTGTTATATTGTCCATTACCAAGAATCCCAAAGTTGAATTTGGTTCCGTACTCCAATACGATCTGTCAAAAGAAAATAAAAATATTATTGACTAGTCATAACATTTTATATATTACTATTTACATGTTGAGCTGATGAACTGTATCGTTGGCAAAATTGAAAATATACACATTTATTGTAAAGATTTACATGATGGTATAAGTACTATAGAAATATGTTATATGTAGGTACATATATTTTTATTGAAGTGGGATTTTTTTTAATACGTTCACTTTAATAGTATACCTATATGTTTTGCATACATATTAAAGTTACACCTTAGTCCCCTTCCATATAGAAATATATCTTCCCTTAGCTGAACAAAAAATTAATTCAGATTTCCACTATACACAAATTAAATTATAAAAAGCCGGACAGGATACGTAAACGTCCTACTCGCTTCGACAACATGGGTGTAGAATTATTATCTTTATATACATTTGGAAGTAAATGATAAACAATAAATCATCAAATAAAATAAAAATAAAAAAAGATTTTAAGTAAAAGTCGATAAAAACGTGCTTCTAAAGAGTTCTTTGATATGCTTAGACTACGGTTGTCAGTTGCAGTTTTTTTTCATTTAACGAGAACTGCTGAGAAAATTGAAAAATTACCTCTTCTTAAGTACCAACTACACGAGATTTCCAATTGGAATAAACTTGAAAGTGGTACTTTTTCATTGGCTAATGCCCAAGTAAGTGCTCACCATAAAATATAATATAAACGCTAAACATCATAGTTAAATTATAACTAATACATTTCTCACTGTATTCATTTAAAATCTTCAAATTAATAAATCATATTCAGGAATGAACCAATTAAAAATTATCGCTATCGAAATAATAAATTATCATATACTATAGTAAATACCTGTATGGTATTATATATAATATATATCCAATATTTACGCATATATAATATTATATATTTATCTATAACATACTTAGGTACAAGCTGTCTATACATACAAATAAATTAAAGTACTCGGTAATGATTGGTGTAATTATAAAAAAAAAATTGGTATAAATAAAATTGTTGTACCTATTAGGTGGTAAAATAACAAACATTTATATCAGTTATCAGTATACAGTGCAGAAACATATTTGTTTTAACAATTTTTGGTGGGTGGTTAATTTTATTAGATTGTAATATGTAGTGATATTTTATACTTAACTATCATTATTGAATATGTAACATATCGCTGATTTTAATTCAGTGTGATAAATTAGTATTAGATATACAATAGTCAATAGGTATATTTTACTGATTTACTCTAGGTGAATATGTTCCATTTATAGTAGATATGTAACAAAACGCATACTGTACTACAATATGAGAACTGGGAAGATAGGTAATATTATACTGTACGCATAGCGTATTTATTTATAGAGAAGATTACATTTATGTTAATTAGTATTGTAAAACAGTACCAAACTACCAATATTAATTATTTTATAATAAAATTATGCAAAGGCAGATTTTAATTGTATGTATGAGTGTGTGTGTAGCTTCAATATTTGCCCTTATGCAGGATGCCACAGTCATCATATTTTTACTGGTTTTGTAGTATAGATATAAATTATAAATTATTATAATGTGAAATAATTATTTATATTAAAAATAAAAATATCTATAGGTATCTACTTGAAGACAATAAAAACCATTTATAACCTCTAAGCCAAGCTGTATTTTATAATCTCCATAGAATAATATTATATCATATAATCTGTATTATGATTATGTAAATACATGTAGTACGTATTTTATAAATTAATAATTGTCAAACAATGGATGTCATAATCTTAGATAGGACAGATAAGTACCCATATCTACTAAAAGACTGCTTTTGGTCGAACATAGAAAATAATCCAAAATAATGACGGAACTCATTGTAATTAAGACATCTAACATTTCACATTTGTATGCTATGTTTGTGCTTTTAAAACTTTAGTATCTTACTTTTTAGTTAATGAAACTATTTAGTTTTTATTATAGTTTAAAAAAACAAAATGCTTAATCCGTGAAATAGGTACTTAAATTTTATTTTTTAATCTGATATTTAAATGTATATATAATTTAATAGTAAAGAATAAATTAGTATTCATTTAAAAAAAAGATTAAAACTTATTCCACTTGTGCAAAATGCTTATAAGACGCAGATTGAACAACAAAACTGAATATATTTTTAGAATTTCTTGGCTTCTGTATTTTCTTATCATAATAGTCATAAGAGTGAAAATAATACTTAATGATTTGGAATGGTAAAAAACAAATGGTGTTAATTTTGAATTTTATCGAGTACATAGGTACTTATGAAACTAACAAATTTTAATGTCCGTCCCAAATATGAAACATGTAAACATGCATATTAGTTGTGTATGTAATTAGTTCACGATTACACTATAAAGTTATGTAAGAATATATGATTAAAACGATTTTTTTAAAGGCAGTTTACAGTGACTAATTTACTTGTGTTTGAAATTTATTTAAGATGTTTTTGAGAATTGTTAAATGTGTAGGTACATTAACATCACACATTATACAAACGTATAATACCATCTACCACATTAACATCACGCACTCGTCCATAGAAGTAAGTGAACCAAACACATGCCATATGCTTATTCTGTTTACTTATTTTATAAATTATTATTATCAAGTATAAGTACGATGGAACTAATATGCAAAAATATATATATACTAATAGGTAATAAAAGTAAAATACAGAAAATAGTATATTTGATTATACGAGTATATTTGGTAATTCCGTACATATTATTAAAATTATTTTATTAATAAAAACAATTTTACTTTAATCAGTCAATTATTATGTTTTCTTGATATTATCAATACAACAAAATTGTTATTCCCTTTAAGATATATAGCTTGCGGAATCGCCTGTCTTAAAAAACTATTCGTGACTCGGATAGCACTATAGAAAAAAATAATTATGATTTCACATAATCCTCTTAACCCCTAAATGTGGTACTGTGTACATAATATAAAGGCGTTGTGTTCTTATCATAGCACAATTTTATGTAAAACTTTGAGTGTGCATGACTTTGGTGATTTCAACACGAGGTTTATTTAAATTGCTTGAGCTTAAACATTCAAGATGGCTTCGATAACTTTTGAGACGGTTACCACCTACTACCCAGATTGAACTTATTATATTATAACTTGGCAGTATAGTATAGTTTAATTAATAGTTAACGAAATGTATTTCAGAATAAGAACAGCATACGAGAAGAAAATACAATTAATTGTACTAATGTGTATTTGACTATTCCTAAATAATATAAAATTTAATATGCGGTACTTATATAATTATTACCAGTGTTGTACTTTTACAAATCGATCATTTAATCAAAGACAAATAATGATTATTTAAGATTTTAAGAGGTTTAAACGTATCATATATTTATAATTTCTTTAGATCAATAGTACCACGATCTTCAATTTCAAATGTATGTATTTGTTAGGCATACTTTATGTTTAGGTTCTGAAGGAAGACATTTTTTAATAAATTATTTACAAATATGAAATGATTTTTACTTATCAAAATAAGCCTATAAAGTCTTTAGTCAATAAAAAAAATTAAATCGTATAGGTAACCAAAATTAGTTTTTCTGCGTAGATAACATATCAAAAATGTTAATGAATACATACTGGTACATAATTATTTAAAAAATCTATATTGATCTACATGTGGCAATAGTGCAATACATGTTCCTATTTTTGTATTCATATGCCAATGTATGTAGCTAAATAAATTCCAAACACTAAATTAAATATCCTGTGCTGGCGCTTATGTTTGAGACTTTTTTTTTAGCATTCTAGTCTTATTACTCCTTGATTATGATTAGAGACCATATAAATTCTTAAGTATAGTTATACCTACGTATATAAACACTGAGATATATATTATAATAATCGATTAAGCATTTCTAAAAGTTAGATGATTGTGGTTCTAGTACACACTAGTGTTTATTTACTTCTCACTCAAATACAAGTCATCATCAGATAATGTATACAAATGTTGAATCGTCTGTAATAAACCAATATAGAACTTCTTAAATAGACAGCTCCAATAGCTTCTGAGTAAATTTAATTTCAGCTTTTTTTTCAATAATTTTGGTATCAATGTGTCATTCAAACCTTCTAAGCATCCATTTTAAGCTCGATCTCAACAGTTTTTTTTTATATTTAAGTAAATGGTTAGGTTATTAACGTTTTGTGTATATTTTTCTTTCGTATAGTGAAGAAAAATTGGATTCTGAAAATGTTGATATAGATAGGTATACATATGATCGAATGTTGAACCAATAATTGAATACTTTTTATTATTTAATAAAAATAATTAATTATAATTTATGAGCATTTAAATTTTAAAGTTTATATAAGTGAAGTAAGTAATGTATAAATATTTGTAGGATGGAATCAACTCCAAAATCCATTAAACTAATTATCATATTTTTCAATTAACTATGTTAAATATTGAATATTCATGCTACAAAATGTTCAGCAAAATATTAAAAAGTATAAGTAGGTAGAGGTGTGCTGTGGAATATGGACTATGGATTTATTATGGGCATCATATGCCCTATGGGTCAGTTTAATTATGAAAAACTTAACTCCTCCTAAAATATTAATTGACTTCAGCCAATGGGGTTTCATTGGGGATAGAATACACAAAACGTATCAAAATTTAGTTTAAAACAGATTTGTTCACAAGGCCATCTAATGACACAATTTTTGGCATCAAATATAATATCTTTTTATTAAACTATATTATTTACAATGATTTCGTACCATAGTTCCGCTAGTTATAATTAATAGTAAACTAAAATATTTATATGAAATTAAACCATTATTTTTGATCATTGAAAAGAAATTTTGGTTAAAAGAATCTTGAAAATAATTGAATATATAATTAGAATACCTACTGTATAAGTGTAACCTTGCATTAAAATTTCAAGATTGTATCTATCTAAAATTATAACTATAAACTATAAAGTATAAAGTTCAAATCATGTATGATGGTGAACAATATATTAAAAAATAAAATATATAAAGTGAGAAATATTATTAAAAAATAATATAGATACCTGTATATTATTAAGTATTATTTTTTATTAGGTATACATATAAATATTTGTATTAATTATTATTTTTATGATTATTATAAAATGTTAACACTAACATTACAAACTTTATCAAAATACACAAATTTATATCATTAAATTATAACATAAAATTATTTCATGTAGGTATACTAAATTAATAATTTAGTATTTCGTCATTACCTTGTGAAAATAACTTCATTAAGCTACATTCTATTTTATAAACTGAATTACATTATAATGTAATTTTGAATAAACTGAGTAGTTTTCGTAGTATTAAAACATTTTTGAAGTAAATGTATATAGTATAAAGTTATTTTAAACTTGAAATTGAATGATTTTAATATTTAGGTAAATTATTGATATAATATTAAAGTTAAAAATGTTGTTAGTCATTTAATTCAATTTCACAATTTTACATATTTAAAGTACCCTGTTTAGTATTTAAAACCAATTTGGATAAAACTATGTACAAACTATAGTTATATATGCTCGAATAGATAAATAGATTACACCAATATATATTCTTAAGTATTTTGAATACTACACATAAAAAGTATTCCAACGTTTTAAAAATAGGTAGTGATAAACATGATAAACAGATGTAATACTATAGCAGTTTAACATCTGTTAAATACATTTTAAACTTTTTGAAAAGTCTTGTTTAAATTTAAATACAGACATTTAATGATTCAAACAACAAAATCCTTTTCATCCATATGGTAAACAAAAGCTCACTAAATAATAAATACTATAATGCGAAGATTAAAACAACTAAAGAAGAGTCTTATTCTTTTCAATAAATACAATTATTTAAAGTTCAAAATTTAACTAGATTCGAAGAAATATTTGAACAGTGCCTACTTAGAACTTAGAATATCTACACGATAACATTTAACAGTCTGAACATATTCCACAAGCTTCAATTAATTCTTAACTACCAATAGAACCTCATATAATACTGAGCTTTAAATTTATTATTATCATAAATATTTGATAAAAAGATCTCAAACATTAAAATTATTTTAAAAATAGTATACGATGTATTTGATATATTCATCCAGAAATCATGTATTATGTTCGATTGTTGATTACTAATCACAGTTGTACCTATAGCCCATACAAAATAATACAAATTAAGTTCTAAAGATATTTAAAATCATAACAAAAATTAATATATTAATTGGTATATAAAACACATAATTTTGAAAAATCAAATACAAACTCATATTTCATTCAAAATAAACTCTCAGCTTAACTCATTTTATCCAATAATGGTTGATTGTAATAAATACATTCTTTTTTTAAATTACAAATAAGCTTCAACATCACAGGTCATTAGCCTAAAATACATTCTTGTTTTTAAATTTTTTTTAAACAAATTATTAATTATTGTTATGTGTCAAAATTCCGATTCATACGTACAGTATGAGATTTTTTTTTACTTGTATACTATTTAAAAATATAATACAGCAAATAACAAAAGCCAATATAGATATAGATAAACTTGTATAACCCTTAATTCCAAAAATCTAAATTTACAAACATAAGATGTATATGTATTTATATTTTATATCGATTGATGTTTAAGGATGTTTTATCAGTCTTTATCATATAAATATTATAAGTATAGTACAGTATAATTATATTAAAACATGGGCATTGTGCCATTGTTCAACGGTTAACTACGCCTGCTGACTCTGACGCTACTTCCAAAATTATTGCCAAGAACCTTAAAAAAACTCGATTTTTTAAAAAAAATACATAATACATTCATAACATAACGCAATATGTATAATTTAATATTACAACGTTATTTATAAAAATTACATATTTTGAAAATTAATAATTTTACATATTTGGCACTTGCTAACTCATGTCGTCACTTCACATCACAAATCAAAAACAATCTTTAATTTCCTATAAAATGCTTCATTAAAATAGGTCACATAATAATAATTCATTAAGAGAAAGTTCATTTTTTTTTTGCAAATGTGTATGATGTTGCATGCTTGGCACTCGCTAACCATTTTTAAATCTGATATAGGTAATTGGTTCGTTCATAAGCAGATAACGCAATCATCATTCACCTAATAATATCACACAGTATCTGTTTTTAGAGCCAAAAATATTCTTGCATTATATTTATATAATTTAATAATAAAATTGAAATCTTATAAAGATAGAATCAAACAAATGTCAAGAATATTTTTAACTCTAAATTTAATTGAGGTCAAAAATAATCGATGGTATTAGAAAATTATTTCACACTCACATGCTAAATCAATGTCTATATTTATCTTAGTAATATATTTTGAGACTAGAATTTTCATTCTCTAAACTACACCTAAATGACCAACTTACATATGAATTTTCTTATAGACGGTTCAAATATAAAATACAAAATCGATTGTTTATTTACAATGTTCTGGAAAACTTCTTAAAAATTCCAAAAATGACTTATGCTCATGTGCTCATAAATACGATATGTGTTCAATAACTATTTTATAATCAAACAACTATAAGAAGTATTGTCGATTATTAAACTTAGTTACACCTATTATTTACGAATTATGAGTATATTAATATATTCATTAAGTTTTGGTATTAAAAAAATTTTAATTAAAAAGGATAAAACTACCTATTTAAGTATTATTTAATTTATATTATATTCTGTTGGATGTAGCTATACTAATATAAAACCGATCATGTATATGGTAGCTAGTAGGTGTATATTTTAGCAATATGAATGCATATGATATCAAATATATTACGTATACAAATAATAAAGTATATATTATATAATTATTAAAAGTTGGATTTTTATGCATATTTTTTTCTAAGTTAGTGCTATTTTCAAAGTTAGATGGAAATTCGTTTTATTAATTTTAAATAACGTATGCAAATATTTATGTTGCATTTACATTTCCACTTTTTGATGAATTATTCTATAGGAATATACATTTGATATATTAATTAACATTTTGGGTATATTCTTCAAGTTTATCTATATAAATATTTTTTAATTTTATTTAAATATTTCGAACAAAAATAAAGGAAGATATCTTTAAGTTAAAATTGTATCTGAAACTAAAAATACAATTTGTATACACATATTTATTTTTGGTATAAAAAAAAGCACAATTATAACTTTTATCCCTAATTACCTACCAATTATGTAAAACAAGTATCCCATAATTATGATAAAATACTTTGAGAGTATAAATTATTAACGATATAATTATGGTATTTAAAGATAAAAATTAAATATTTTTACTGTTGTATTTAATATTATACCATATTCTACTAAATTTATATTAATTTTTTTTTATCAATTTAATAACTATGTACGACTTGAATTTAATGTTCAACTATATAATATATTATAGGGCTACTGAGTTTTTTTAAAAAGTAATCAAGAATAAAAACAAAAAAAAATATAACCGTCGAATAAATAATAGATTCTTTGTGGCGCTTCTAAACTTAGTCTCTAAAACTATTATAACTAATCCATATTATATTTAACCGTATAAATATATGCAGATCGTCAAGGTTACATTAAAACAAAGAAAACAAAATAATAATCAAGTATGATAGTTACTTTGGCCATACATCTTCTGATGCCTTAAAGCAATGAGGCAATTTTACTGTATCTAAAACATGTTTAAGGAAGATATCATCAATCATCATGAAATATGGATAAGTTATATGAATACAATGTACTAAGAATTTTATATATTTATTATAAAATCAAATTAACTTAAAACATAGATAAAAGTAAATATGTGCCTTTACTGTTTAATTAATACTGCCATTTAATTGACAAAAATATTAATTTAAATAAAATTACACTAATGATCAAAAAATGATGTGTCAAATTAGTAATATCTATATTTTATAAAGTTATGCAAAACAAAAAATAGTACGTCATAGTACATGATGAAAATGGCATTATTCTCAAAAACACCCCCCATATTGGTACCTATAATCTATATCTAATACGCTACCACCTCAATATAACGTTAAAAATATGGTGATATAATTATGAAAATAAATTCTGTATTCAATAAATCTAAATTTTGACTATGAAAATTGAAAACTGATAGTACCTAGGACAATATAAATCATTTATAAATTACCATTTTTTTTTTAATTTCAAGATTTTGAGTGGAACGATATAGGTAGGTATTTATTTTACAACAATGTGTGGTTAATTTTTTGGCTGTATACGTAATATTATCTATAGTAAAAAATTCATTGATCTA
>PVMI01007551.1:3629-14358 GCA_008528875.1 Aulacorthum solani | reverse complement strand
CAATTGACTTGCACAGAGTGAAGTGCGTGGCAGATAGCTAGTGAAGAAAAAGATTCTGAACTTATTCGTGTGTAAGCCGAACACGGTCGCCGGAGGGTCGTGTGGACGGCGTCGAAGGCGTCTACAGTCTATAGGGCCGAGCGAGCGAGCCGGCACAGCAGCTAAACGCGTCGCACCAGCTGCTGAGCGGCACTACCGGTAGTTGTGTGGAGCGCGAGGGGGGCACATTTAGTCTCTGCTGCATGGGACAAATATTGTTATAAGGTGCCTTTCGGGAGATTCGGTGGCGCTGTGTAGAAACACGTTCGACAGGTACTCAGGCCAGCGGTTAATGTAATTGCCCGGTTTAGGCACAGCGCCTATATTACTTGCTGGTGGCGGACGCCACCCTTCCAATTTCCATAGAGTAACAGCAAGTCGATGCACCCTTTGCACCACCACCGGTTGGTCGACAACGCTCGCTCGCCATCTACACGTGGCAACAGACACCGCCGTCGCAGCGTCTATTTTTAGATGCTCCCACTAATAATGGAATCTTTGCTTCTATAGTAATAATAGTAAGTTGTGTGTATTATATTTAACTCATCATTTAATATACACCGCATAATACCAGACGAGTACCTACTTATTAATTTTTTTATAATATTATTTGTGGTGCATTTAATTTTCGGTGGATGAAATATTTAAATATCCCTGCAGGTGGCTGTGACAAGTAATAACGCCGTTTTGGGAGAAAAATAGTAGAAAAAAATAGAAATTATCTTGCCAAAAATGGTATCGGTCCTGTTTAGTTACATACGAAAACCGTAGCTTGACGGAATATTGTACATTTTATAAGTATTTATACGTAGGTAATTTATATAATATTATTTATTAGTACACACATAATATTAATTGTATGATTTATTTATTGGTAGTTGGTACTCGTAGAGTAAACTGACTGTAGTAATGTAGAATAGTCATCGTAACACTATATCGTGAATCATAGGCGTACACAGGTCACAGACTTAGTTCGCCCTTCGCATGGTATGTGGCTGATCAAATGCGCCATCCCCCCAATTATATAAATTCCATTAAAATGAACATACAATGTCACATATGGTATAGCATTATAAATACATGGTTATTACTTGTTATTAGAAAATAATAGGTTTTTCATATTTTTTTTCACTGTAAAAGATTGAGGCGTTGCCGCATTGGCCATAACAATGAACTTAGTAAAATATGTTGGATTTATTTTCTTTACTCATCGCACTACGCAGAACAATTCTAAATAAACAATTGCTCGGATGCAGGGATAGGTCGGTAACCGGTAGGATAAATGATAACTGATTAGTAATTTGATTACGATTAATATTTTTTATAATGACTTAAATTAATAATTATAGAAGTCCTCTTTAGAATGCAGGTAATTAGTTTTGCCTTTTAACGTTCTTTTTTTATCCCATATACATATTTCCTGTTTTCTATACATGGTGAAGTCGCTAAGAGATGTTGACATGGAACTTGTGACTTGTGACTGTTGTAACGAATTGGTAGGTAACTCTCAAAAATCATAGGCTTAATTTGTATTTTGATTATTGGTGATTAGCCGCATTAGCACCAATAGTTTTAAAATTAGCATTCTCATAATTTATGTCATTTGTGGACTAATTGAAAAAAATAAAGGGGATTTAGCACCACTTATTTTCTTATTGGAATTGCGCCACTGCAGAAAATTTTACTTATATTGATACCCAATATATTGAGTGGTTGCAGCAAAAAATTGCATGTATTGTTTATAGCGTTTTAATAAAATATTAATTTTAAATGTAGGTATGTTTATTGTATACACTATTGTACATTTGTACCTGCATGTACACAGAGGCGTATGTAGGCATGGTATGTGTAGAAACATCGACAATCTAAGATCCAAAACACTATTCGAAAAAAACAATGGATACATTTTACTACTTTACTTTATAATATTTTGATACCCATTATAATCGGAGGCCCCAAACTTTTCTTAGAACCTGGTGCATTGAACTGCTTGCACCGGAGATTTTTTCGGAACTGAAGGAGCTGAGGTGCACTTTTATAAATTGCACAGGGCTCTGCACATCGTAGCTCCAGCACTTATTATAAATACATAGGTAGTGTTAATAGTGTCATATAAACACACTGACATCCTTATGCAGCTATTTCCTCGCAAAATGCAATAATATTATTATTATTATTTTACATAGATACTAGTGTATTATAGTTATATACTTGCACGCAATATAATATTTCATTCGATTCTAAACATTTTCCAGCTCTCCTCCCCCAAAATACCCATTTAAAGCATTGCTCTACAAAACATAGGGTGATCTAAAATTTAGAATCTACATAATATAGCGAATCTGTTAATATTATATACTCGAGAGCGAAATGCATAAAATACGTAAGTCCGAAACTTTACTTTCACGCATCTTAATAATTTAATCATTTTAATAACTGTAAATCATTATTTAATGTGGACAATTTGGTACCATTCCGTTATACTGCAGGTAGTTATTGAGCATGTCGTTATAATATATGTGTTATATTTGAGTTCAATGATAAATCATTGCATACAAAAACGATTTTGAGTGGGTACATTGTGTCATCTTATAGCATACTTGTATAAATAATCAACTTTAATGCCTAGTTAGAAAAAAAATTTCGGGATTTTGACAAATGTTGTCAACATTTGAACTTTAAATACATGTAAAAAATGATTGTGCCAATGTAGCTTAAATATTTTGGTCAGCTATTAAAGCATCTTATGAGGACTGCCTGGCTTGAAATTTTCAAGTTTTTTTACCAATTAAAAAAGTTTTTATCGACAGTAAATTTATAAAAAAATTACAAAATTTGAAAAATTTCTCAAGGCTATTTAAAATAGTTTAAAAAAATTCAAATGTCTGGGATTATTAGTTTTTTAGTTACACGAATAAAATAAAATCGATTTTTTCAGTAATTGGTACTACAGTTACCTAGTATTATAATACTATATATACATACTAGGCGAATGAATTAATTTCGAACGATTATTTATTTATTTATAAATTAACAAAAGGAAAAGTATATGCACTTGACACTATTATAAATAAAGTAGTGACTAGCGACATCATAAAGATAATACCTGCCTACTAAATACAAATTATATAAATATAATTCAACATTTTAACTAAAAGTATTTAGTATTTACAATTTAGAATTGTCTATAAATAAAGAAACTACTATAGACTTTACTGGATGAAAGATATTATGTCAAGATAGGTAGATACAGAGGATTATTAATCACGATGTTCAAAGTTAGGATTAAAGAATATTTATGAATGGCGATCTGTGGCAGTGGCCGGTGGGATAGTAAATTGTAACGCCATACTGTACTTCGGAGGAGCATAATTATAATTTATAATATATTATACAAGTCTATAATAATATGTGCCAGAACTATCAATTGAGTTCACTGTATAGTTTGACATCAAAAGGACACGACACAATAATGTGTGAAGGCTTTATAATGTCTTATATAGTTACGTATATTAGAGTAGTTCTTATTTATAGAGAAATTTTCCTTTTTTTGATAATTTATGATCGATACCTCCAAATAGGTTCCAATATATATAAAAATGATGTATACAAAATTTGAATATGATCGGTATATTCTAGGCAAACACTTTATTTTAAGTAATATACTATGATTAGATTTAGGTATTCATATTTAATATTTTATTGAGTGGCTATAAATATATTATGCATACCTAAATGTATATAGGGCATACCCATTACCTAGTGCTTGAAATAGCCGAGAGAGGGGTGGAGGTGGTACAATCTAATAAATAGTTTTTAATAAAATGTATAGTGAATTTAAATTGTTATCAATGATAATATACTTATGCATTTTTCTATCTTTTTTATGGTTCAGGTTACCTAAAGGGTAACTCTAAGGTTAGTTTGTTTATACTATATCACGCTTATTTTACTTTTCTTAGTTTAGTCGTGCACAGATATGTGCAATAAACTATTGTGTTATTAACTATCTGTGGGCTAGTGTTGACAATTTGCATAGGTATGCGCCTGAACCACAAATTAAGATATCATCATTTTTTTTTTACATGTAGGTATTATTTCTATCAAAATTGTAATAGTAATAATACTAAAAATTCTTAACAACTGAATGTATGATATTTCATTGGGAACCGATTTCGAATAATAAGGTGAATATAAAATATAAATTGGTATTCACTTACATATTGTTACAAAACGTTAAATATATGATGATTAAAATTAAAAATGTTGTGAACTTGTAAGGCTCATCAGTCTAGAGAATTTGATCAATATTTTTTTATTTAAGGCTGAAGACCATTTTTAAGGGGTTTTGTGTAGGCAATATTCTGTATACTCGTGAATGCGTATGACTGTGTGGACGCTTTCTGTAATTAAAAATAAATTATGGCTTAATATCTTGGAAATCCGTTTTTATTCTTTTGCCTAAGTTACGTAAGAAATGGATTTTGGATTTGTTGTATTGTTTAGTTAGCATAGTACCAAATTAATTATCTTTTTTTTAAATTCAATTTTACTTCGTTGTTACTAAAAAAAAATTTCCCACAAAAAAGCATAGAAAAGGAAGGAACAAATTCAAATATTTTTTTGAAATTAAAATTGGAACTTTGGAAGTATATATTTTTTTCGCTTATTGGTTTAACTCCATGAAAAAAACGACCAGCTTTCAACAAAAATATTCTCATTAGTTGAGTAGGTACTGAAAAATATAAAATGATAAATTTTCGAAAATAAATGAATAATTTTAACGGATAAGTTATTTTGGTTAAGGCTTCAACGCCTCAGCTTACCAGCGTGCAGCGTGCCGTTTGAAAAATTAGTTAAAGAGAACGCTAGTCATGGGTAGGAAGACTGAGTCGCCCTTCGGCCTCCCCACATTCACCCCTGAACCAATACGTAAGGATTATTACTAAAATAGCCCGTGGACATCATTTTTACTTAAAATATTTTTGTTTACAGTAATAGTGTGTAAATCATTACTTGCTTTAGTCTACGTCTTATTCTATACGATATTTTTTTTTTTTTGATTTTCCTCTCGAATTCTTGATAATTTCTATTTGTGCATAACAAAGTCTTTCGCGTGTACCTTGCGGCTTGCGTCCTTGTGATCGATCATTATCACGATGAAGATTTTAATTAAATAAAAAAACTTTAATTATAGATGTGATGGTTGTGACTTGCGTCGGTGCCGACAGCAAATACTAAATAGGTATAAAATTCTGTTCTATAATATATTTTCTATCCCATCGTCATGCTCTGCCGCAAAATAAATAAGTGCTGGCACGCAAAAACAAATTTAGTTGCAGTGTCGTACGATCTATATTTTGAAATTACAGTGCTTATCGCTCGTACGCACTGTACGGCCATGATTAATAAAGTGATAACAAATTGATAAATGATAATGTTGTTTCCGAATTCCGACAAGTTATCGACATGTGTTAGTTAAATGTTCATAATTAAATAGTTAAAATTCAAAATACACTCGAAAGTCAGCACGATGGAAGACTGTGTTGGATTCAAGGGTGAGTTAATAATGCTACAATTAATGTATAATTTATTTGATGTACATTTTACTATTGTTACTATTTACTTTATTTCTACAATAATAAGCATAATGATATAATATTAAAATATAAAAAATGCTATACCTAAATTATAATTAAAATAATAGTAATTAATAGGTACTAATAACTATTATTATATCGTTTATATTATTTGAATATAATTAGTTTTAAGAATTTTAAAACAACAACTCTTATTATTTATACTGTGTTTGTTTCTTGAATTTTTGCAGTTCTGCCAGTGAAAGTCAATGAAAATTCCAAAGCAATTCGTCATTTATTTTTAAAAATGCATACAACCAGGGAAAAATGTGCACAAAAACCAGAATATCAGACACTGTTTGTGGTTGGTGTTCCTGAATTCTGCAATCAGGTAATTATTTGTACAAAATTAATTTAATTTTTACATTTCAGTGAAAAAGTTTTTAAATATTCAATAGCCAATGAACCATATGTATTCACAAAATTAGGCATTATTATCTAATAATTAAATACATTTTTTTTGTGTTACCTACTCTATTTTAAGCAATTTGATTAATTTTTTATGTTTTAATATTAAATGTATACTTGAATCATAACAAAATTCTATTTTATTTATATTTTAATATTAAATGTATACTTGAATCATAACAAAATTCTATTTTATTTATTTTAAAACATAATATTTTAATTATATGTTTTTAGAAAACTATGAAACACGCATTTCGTCGCTGTGGCAAAGTAAAATCTGTGTATTTTCACAACGAACCCACTCCAATTGAGCCAGAAGTATTACCATCAAAATATTTCATCCCTAAATCAATTAAAGTATGAGAGTTCATATTATATGCATAAATTGTGTATTAATAGTTATTATGATTTCAGGGCTTTAAAGTGGCTTATGTCGTGTTTGCACACACATCTGGATTGGAAAATGCATTGTCACTTAAATGTACTGAAAGTGAACCTTTCATGTTGTCTACACAATCTGCTCCAATCACAAATATAGTTAACCGTAAGAAATTAAATATAAATTGCTACATTTTAAAATTTAGTTGATCAACTGTTTTTTGTTTTTAGGATGGTGTGAGAATTACAATGACAATATTGTTGATGGAAAAGAATTACAATCTGAGATTGATACATACATGTCTGAATATGACAAAACATCAGCAGCACGAATACAAACTGAAAAGGATACAGTTGACAATGAAGACGAAGATGGGTGGAAAACTGTTTCTAAAAAGTATTTTTTTTTTTTTTGAGATTTACTTTTTGAGACAAATTATCATTGTAATTTTGTTAACAAATGTAAAACTGCAGAATGTAAATTCAGATGCATTTAAATTTTTTTTTTTTTTGATACATTTTTGTATTCATTAATTGTGTGTTACACTTATTAAATTTTTATCCACATTTTTAGAGGACGGAATCCTGGATTTGCACGCAAGGAAGTTATTAAAAATAACATAATGAAAAATGAGGCTAAGAAAAAGATAAAGAAAACACTAAAAAACTTTTATCGATTCCAAATTAAAGAGACGAAAATAAATCGTAAGTATTTAAACTTCTATATAATTTGTAATAAAAATAATATGTAAATTATTAATAGATATAATATTATTATTTTAGAGTTGATGGAGTTACGCAATAAGTTTGATAATGACAAATCAAAAATTGAATTACTAAAACAGAGCAGAAAATTTAAACCTTTTTAAAATTTTTAATAAATTTAACGTATTTTGTCGGACAACATTATTTTTGTTTCATTGAAACCTATGGCACAATTATAATTGTTGATAAAAATGTATTTGTTTTGTTATTTTAAAACTTGGGAAACAAGTTACAATTGTATATAGGTTTTGTAGAGTACATAGTTTATTTTATATGAAATGTATCTTTATTAACAATGACGAACTGGTTCAACCCAATGAAATGTGACTTGTGTAAACAAATTTAACTGTTATTGGAAATTTAATTTGTTATGTCTACAGTGCCAGTCATCAGTACAGCCTGAATATCTTTATTGATTTTTTTTTATCATGTTTATTGCACCGAAAGCACACAATGCCAGTTATAAATTGAACATAAGTAGAGTCTTTTATCGTAATTCATGAGTGTTATACAAAGGATAAAAGCTTCACAGACTGCCCAATATTCTCTATATTATCACTTTATTGTTTGTTTTTAATAGTGGCAGGTTGCATGTATGTTAAGTTGCGCTAAACATTTATTGAATCAATAGTGAGATCGGTCTCTTAAACATGATTTATTGGTCCATGATTTGTCCATGGCAGTAATTAATTTTTCATGCAATCTGGCATAAATAGTATCAACATTTTTATTCGCCAAAGGGGCTGAAAATTGTTAAATCCGCCCATAATTTTAGCACGCTCTTTAGCGCTAATATTGATTATTGGTTCAAAAATATTTAGTATTATAAATTATAATTATAATATCACATAATAAAATAACGTAATATATTATATTAGGTATCCGAGGTGTGTCGATTGTCATTCTACAGAAATGGCTTAGAGATTTTCGGGAAATACCGTAAACGTATTAATATTATATTTATGGAAAATAAAAGTACCTCATGAATTAGTCACAGGCTACAAAAAAATTATACTTGTGTATAGTTAATTTAAATAGGCATCGGCCAAAATCTGCCTATCGCTCATAATATTAAGTTTATATTATAATGTATAATTATATAAATATATTATAATTGTATTGTACACAGAATCTGTCGCAGATATTAATAACTATACTATTTTGAGTACCTATTATAATATAGTTAATTGTATTCTATGGTGTATATTATTATAAGTCAGTGCTTGCATATTAAAAGGTGAATTATATCCTCAAATTAAGATACATCTTACATACATATTAATTGAACTAATATCACAGAATAAATAAAACTGTGCTAATATATAGCACGAAGCCACAAACTGATATTATAATAATTAACAATACCCAATCAATAATAAGACTCATAATATCATAGTCCAATATATATATAGTTAATATATCTAAGTAAAATGTAATTTTTTATTTGATTCCATATTTCCATAAATCTGCATTGGGCACTGGTGGTTAGATCGCGATTTTATAAGTTCTTTAGATAGTGTGTTAGATAAGTTATCAATGCCTATAAAGTGCTTACGTCAAGACGTATACAACCTAAAATATTTTATACAATGCTATGACCTAGGCAGACAGGCAGTAGCATAGATATTATAATATTTTTAGGTAGCAGGCACAAAATAGATCAAATTAGATGACAACAGACATACTCTCTATTTAGTATTTATAATAATAATTGTAAAATATATTTTTTTTTATCAATAATTCACAACATTATCAGTGCCGTATGAATGTTTGATAGTGATAGCGTATTGATTGTCAGCCGAAGAATGGTATTTTCTATTTGTCAGTAAACAAAATTGGTTATTACCTTAGCCCTTTGGATAATATCATTGAACATTTGAATATTATTAATTGTATGTTTAAATTCTATTACGATTATATTATGAAATAGTGTCTGTAATTTGTATATTTTATGGCCTTAAAGACAATTCGATCACACAGCTATTGACCATTGAAAATGAAGATGGCTGAATCAGTAAAGAAATTATTAAAACGAAACAAACCAGGAACAAAAGCCAATGTGAGTCGTGTTATTCTTTAAATTTGTGTAACTTTTATTTGAATATTGTTTGTAGTTCTTCCGTAAATGGCCTGATGAACCATTTGAGGAGATGGAAAGTACATTAGCTGTTCAAGAGTTTATTCAGCAACAAATACGTGTAGATCCGAGTAATATTGATATCATATTGACTCCGCCAGATTCTCAAGAAGAAGGAGTTTGGAAATACGAACACCTAAGGTGACAAATAATATACTCTGTCCCAACAAATATTTTTAATGCTAGTTGATTGCATTTGTAGGCAGTTTTGTATGGAATTAAATGGGCTAGCGGTTGAATTACAAACTGAATGTTTACCTGATACATGCAGCCAAATGACATCGACTGAACAGTGGATATTTTTATGTGCTGCACATAAAACTCCTAAAGAATGTCCAGCTATTGATTACACACGCCATACTTTAGATGGAGCTGCTTGTTTATTAAACAGCAACAAATATTTTCCTAGCAGGTATATATTTTTTGATGCATTTTATAGATAAGTAGTTTTATAAATTAATCTGTTAACCAAAATACTAATTATACTCTAGTATCACCTGTTAATAGAACCATAAGATAAACTAATGAAGTTTACTTCAACTTTAACCAAGTTTATTAATTTAATTTTCAATCTATACTTAGTCTTTATGCAATATTATATAATATTAATAGTAATTATTCATAAAATATTATTTTGTTATTGTGTTTTCTAAATTTAAAGTTACATTATGTTATACCAACATTAAAAATTGTAACTGGGCTTTTTACGTTGATTAAATATACGGTAATATTTTGGTAAGACGGAAACCCCGGTAACACAAACCATTTCTTTGGTCCCGATTTAAATACTTCATGAATTTGAACTCTGTCAAGTTAAAAACTCTGTTTAGACGAAAAAATTTGATGGTCCCAAGCGATCCAACATAGCTAAGTTTCACAGTATATATAAATAAATAACTAAAATGTTTGTTGGTACCTATATTTTTTGTTGTCTACGCTAATATAACACATCTGATAGTTGTATTTAAGGAAAAATACAATTTACCCATCCATAGATCACGATAGTGGCGCCAAACACGTACTCCAGGTAGTTCAATCGTACTGCCTAGAAAATTGGGTGTAATGGTGCTGGTTGGTTGGGTAGATGATGGGGGATAAAATATTGGAGCATACTTAGTCTTTCTGCCATAATTTTATCAAACACAAGAATGTAATTAATTCAAGGTAGACTAGAAAACTTAATGTTGATATCATGTGAAAATCTTCCAATAAATAACTGATGTCATTGACAAGTTTGCTAGTGTATCATCAATCTTATCTTCTAAATCAGCGGTTGCCAACTGGTGGTCCGCGGTAAAAATTTGAACATTATATGTAATGTTATGATTTTATAATTGTTATTTACGAAAGTAGTGTATAATGT
>PVMI01007459.1:0-10007 GCA_008528875.1 Aulacorthum solani | reverse complement strand
AATTGAAGGTGTCGTAGCCTGGGAAAGTTGAAAATCGTTTTCATTTCACCCGTGTTGACGGTAACACCGCTACAAAATCTAATTTAAAACAAAAAATAATTCCATACACTTAAAATTTATCATAATGTGAAATTAATTACGTGAGCTATTGAAACCTTATTAGGTAACAAATTGTTTAATTTTTATATTATAATATATTAATAAAAATAAATTAATGATAATCATTATTTTTAAATTTAGTATTTATAAAAGCAACATAATGTTTGAATTAATCTGTAGTTGATAAGTTATACTAATCTGTACTAAATTATATACTAGATTATTTAAATATGTATTAATTGTAAATATTATTTTACTAATGTTATTAACGATATTCTATATTGTAAATTGATCATTTACTTATAAATATTAAATAAATAATGTTTTATTTTATACTTTATCATTTAATTTATGAATTTAATGTTATAACATATAAAATGAAGTTTTTTTTTTTTGTAAAAAAATATATCTGTTACCTAATTATTTGAGTTTTAGGTATCTAATTTTTATATAAACCTGTTCGCTTATTATTCTGTGATAGTAGTATAAATTTCTCATGTTTACAGTACATTTGAATTTTTTTATTTTTTATTTTATTACCTACAAAACCATTTATGATATTATATAACTATAATATATTATACATTAAATATTGGTACATTTTATAGATTAACGTTTTAATTTAAAAATTGTGTGTTATAAAATTATGTTCATTATTTGTTATTTTTTCTTGTATAACTAAATAATCTAAATCAATGATGAACTTAACTAATTGTGAAACAAGTATATCATTCTTTATATAAGCCTGATCGCTTATTAACCTGTGTAGTGTATATTTTGTATGTTTACACTAGATTAATTTTCCACTGTGTTAATAACATCATGGGTAAGACAAGACGACACTCCAGTGATCACTGATTTACTGTAACACATATTACTGAGATTATACCTGTGTTGTCGACCTATTTATTCATCACACAAAAATATTTAGTGTATATACACCAATTTTACACTATAATCTAGACTATATTTTTTCAAACCATTCTATAAAACTGAAATAATATTTCATAAAAATATTACAAAATAATAAATAATCATTTTTTATATTGATACAATTTAGTTGTGAATTATAATTATACAAGTTTTCTTACTTCTCTAGTAAAACGTACATATTCCACAATACGATCATGAATTAATAAACAATATGCAGTTACACCCGTTAAGAATTCTGATGCTTCGATTTCCGATTGAACATCTACTGTTGAGGCTGTTGCTGTATCATTCTGTTTTGAAGTATCAATGACTATAATTGTTAGAAAAAATGTGACTCAATATTGGATTTCGTATACTTTTTTCATAATATGACTCTTGAAATGATTTGTACATATCATATAATAAAGTAAAATTATTTTTTGAAAAATCTAAATTCAAATTATCGTATGGGTGAGCTATTGAGTTTAGAAATACTCTAACGTTTATTAGATTACAATGATCAAATATACTACAATCTTTTGCTAATGAATTTTTACGATCTTTTTGTAATCCAATTATAATAAACCTTGGTTTTTCCAATTTTGACGCAGTTTTCAAATTCCATACAACTTTTTTTGTTGTTCCGAGTTCAGGATATTCAAAAGTTTCAAAAGATCTAAAAGGAATAAACAAACTTTTTTCTTTTTCTACAAGTTTCAATAATTTTAACCTTTCCCCGTCGTCACCAGTGCTATGTGGAACTTTCCAGACTATTTTGTTTAAAACAACTTTGGGTGTAGAAGCAGATATATTACTCTTAAAGCTTAACGCATTTAAATCAGTATGACTTCGAGTTAATATTAATTCTAATCTGGAATTAATTAATATTTTTTTATAGTCTTCAAAAAAACCTAACCAATATTTCAAGGGAATACAAGCATTAAATTCGCCTTTATCATTTGTCGATTGAGTTGAGTTTTAAAAATTCCATCCCGAATTTTCATAAAAATTATAGTTGTCGGGAGCACGGTTTAAGATATACAGGTTAGCTGTCGCTGGCCCGCCACTCTGTCAGATTGTGTTACCATTCAGTAGTTCATATTTTCACCACACGCGTAAGGCGCTAGTAGAAAGTAGTGTCAAATTTTACTATTGGTTAATAGTAATTAGTACATACTACATTGTAATATCGGTACATACTACATTCCTAGTTGCTACATAATAGAATATTAAAGTTTATATGATCAAAAATTTAATATAACTTATAAGTAAAAAATATATTTATTCTAATATTAATGTGTCGATATATATTACTCGGGGATGGTACTAGAGAAAATACAAAATATTCAATAAAAAGTTATACGTATTAAATAGTATTTTACAAAGAAATGTGACTAAGAAACAAGTTTAACCATTGTAATAGTTAATATCAACTAAACCCAAGTCCACACAATGCACGTATTTAATGTTATTGTGCATCCATTTTATCTGAAACAAAAATGATTCAAATTAATATTTATCAGGTTAGTTTCAAATTTTTATTTTTAACCATCACTACAATAGCCGTCAATCAAGCCAATCAAGAAACTACAAAAGCATATAAAATTAAAATGCAAAATGGTGATAAATTTTATTAAATAATGCAATAAATAATAAAAGAAAAATAATAGTTAAAAGCATACCTATGCAGTCTTATAAATAATAACAATAAATGAACAAGAATATTACAAAATATTTAATAATTATATATAGATAGCCAATAATAATATACAAGCAGATTATTTATTATATATAAACATATTTTAAGTAGAGACCAATTTAGCAATTTTCTTCTTCTCTCTGCTACTTTTTTTTTCTTTTCGATTGTCTTGTACAGCAAAGTGTCGCATTCGCATGATTAAATAATTAGTTAAAATAGATGAAACGACTTGGCTTTTGTGTTCATTACAAGGGAATGAAATAGTAAAATGTAGAACATCATCTACAGTGAGATCAAATACATTTTTATGTTGGCAATGTGTAGCAAAACTTTCTTCAACTTTAGTTAAAAAATGAAATAAATGTATGTTGGGGTGAGTTAGGCCTCCTTTTGATTTTAAGTTAACCAATTCTGCTTCAGGAATATCTACATACTTCTGGTTATTTTTTAATGCGTTCAAGCAAAGAATGCAAGAGGTATTTTTAATAATTTTTTTTGTCACATACCCGGTAGCATAGTTAATAATACAATTTAATGCAGAAGCTTCATTGTAATTATGGTCTTCAAATATCTCATCAGCTTCCCAAGAACCTTCATCAATAAGTAAATCTACTTTAAGTTTCAAATTAGAAAGCTTTTGTTGTCTTATAGTCGATTCAGAATGAAATATTTCTTTTAATTCAGACAATGCTAATTTCGGAGCATTGCTATCAAGAATAGTGCAATTGCCTGACTTGGGTGGGCGTAGCACAGAATATATAGAAAAGATTCGATAAAGGTGTAAAAAAGTAGGGCCTGTTGGGTGATCATTAGGCCCTGCTGCTTGTCTTATCATACCAAAAAATTTCTATAATTCAAACAGAAAAAAAATTATAATAAATTACACAAAATCATAGTTTGAGATAATAATATAGGTACTTCTAATGGATCTTTGTTCATTTTGAATGTTAATACGTAATTGAATTCACAGTCATATAATAAATATCTGCAAAGTTCTATCGATGATCGTAGTGAAACACGATCCTTCCGCTGTAGAGCAAGTGAGAAATTCATTTGGACTTATTTTTGAATCATGTACCAATTGTTCCCAGTTATTGAGCCAAACTTCTGCATCTTTCAAAATCAGTCAATTAAAAATATAACATAATAAGTATTTCATTTCAATAATTATTTTAGTAAATAATAAATAAAGTAATACATAAATAGGAATAAGAATGAATAGTAATAATAAAAAACAAATATATTAATGAATATATTAATAGTTAATAATTATTATTCAATACCTCAAAGTCATTACTGGATTTGTTAATACCTTCAGAGGTATAACGGCGATTTAAGGTGTCAAACAAATTGTTTAAAAATAATGTAAAGTCTTGGGTTTCTTCCCTACCTCCTAAACCAACAATTTTCTTCCGCATATAAAACTCTATACCGCAAGCCATCGATCGACTGAACACCTGAATAATAATTGGATATATTAATACGTAAATGTTAATAAATGGTAGTAGCTATTACTTCCTAATCTATAAACATTAGATCATAAGTGAGTTTTCCATAAGTAAATATTAACATTTACTACAAAATTAAAAGTATATTCAATAAATATTTTGAAATTTATTTAAGTTGTATTGAATTTTTTTTTAAAACAATTCTTTTTTATTATTATTGAATATTTTAAAATATTTTACTTGTGTCATTAAACGAACTCACATTTTCATTAAGTTGTACAAATATAGATGTTCTTTAGTAACCTTTGGAATGGCACTTGCATTGCCAGGCTGAATTACATCTGCATTATAGGCCTCAATATAATGAAACCAACTGACACATTTTCGATCAGGATTCACCTTAAATTAATACATTTAAACATTATAACATTATTCATACTATATATTAAAAAAAATATTACTTTAAGATATGTTTTGTCGTGTAAGCGGTTTCTTATGTTTTTGAAAAGGTGTGGAACATCCGATAACACAAATACTTTTCTGTTTTCCTGAGTAGGATGTGTAAAATCGTTCTGGACTGCTCCTAATTTACCACTAATCCCAAATTGGGTCCACATTTTTCGGTTTGTAGCAGCACCATCACAAATATACCGTCAATAAAGCAACCAGAAGATTCTAACATCATTATTGCTTTTAATACAAGTTGGGCCAGTACAGTTCCTGTAATATTAAAATTTTAAATAAGTTAATTTAAAAACAAATACAATTTAAAAAAAAAATTACCTTTAACCGAATTAGAAGATGCAAATACAGCAATAGGCTGAGAGAAATTATCTGCTAGACCTTGAAAAAAAAACCAACCCATGGTCAGCTTTATTCTCTGAAACATCAGTTTCACCCCTCATATCTTCTAAGCCAGAATAAGTTAAATCTCGTGTGTTTACATATAGGCCTTTTCTTAGTTTAATTTTGTCAAACAAGAGGACTCCATGTCGTTGTTCCAGAGATTTATGAGACATCCTTCTTTTGAGTAGCTCAAAGAACTGGAGATCAAATCCACAATTAGTTTTGACCATGGATAAATTTTGCGAATCGTAGAGGTACAGTTCAAAGGCATTATATCTTGTTTCCGAAGAAAACGATATGCGCCGGGTGAACGAATATTAAACAATAAGCAGAGTAACATCCAGTTTTCGGAGTAGCGACGATTTTTAGGGTTTTTGTACTTGCTAGCTGCAACTATTTCTCTAACTAAAGTAGACTGGGAATTATTTAAATTATTTTTAAGTATAAGACCATTAACTGAGCTATCTGATAATTGATTTAGTCTTTCCTTAACTTCATTTAACTGATCTTGTAAATATTGTATTCTATGTTTTGCTCTTAACACTTGTTTTTGTAAAATATGCTTTTTATTGCGGTGCTCATCAAATCTTTTTTTTTTGTAGGTGATAATAATAACCTAGTCGATTTGCCAACAGCCAACCTAGATTTTTTCAAACGAAATGCTCTTCTTAAACAGTATCTTCTCAATAGTTTTTAAAAATTATATCTGCGCATTCAACTGATATACCTTCAAATTTTTGAACTAAAGGCCCACCTGAACATGTTTTTTTAGAACTTAAAATAATCATAATTGAAATCAAATCATACAACGAAGAAATATTTGAATTTCCACACAAATCTTGAAGGTTTATATTCTTTTCATATATATTATATTTCAAAATCATATCTGAATCTAAAAAAATCTGTTTTTCAATGCTAATTCCAGCTTCATTGTTTTTACATTTTATTGTATACAATACAATATATGGTTTATTTGCTCTATATATCTCATATTAACAATTACCTGGAAGTGTGATTGACTCAAGATCACAACATATTTTCTCAAACTTTTGTTCAGGGGACCAGACTGAAGATTCTTCAGAAAATTCTGGATCAATATCATTACTACAAGGATGTTCAGAAATTTTAGATTCAGCCTATAAAAAAAAATATTTATAATATGTAATACATAATGTATACCACGATATACCTATATAACAGAACTTTAAAATTGATATACAACATTTAAATATGATACGAACAGTCAAATATTTTATACATAATATTTATGTATAATTATGTAATATTTATATATTGTACCTGATTAATTAATATTTTTAGTAAGATTGTAAAACTTACCTCTACTACTTTAATGTTTTTAGAAGAGATTAATGAACTAACTAGGAGACTTTCTTTTAGTTTGTGGATTCGATAAATATTTTGGGCCAGGAAATATGCAAGGGATAGCATCTTCTTTTAGTTTTGGATACTTCAAATTGATCTGAAAAACATTGGTCATTTAAAAAAATAGTTAATCAGATAAATAAAATAGTCTAAAATAAATGAGTAATAAAAAAAAAAAATGAAGAATTATTCAGTTTTAATTAAAATGTAATTTATCTAGATATACACACACTTGTTTATCACCAACCCTTAAAGTCCGTGTTCTAACAATTTGATCATCAGTAAAATGACTGGCACAAACTGCTGAATCTTTAGTAACAATCAAATCTTTTCGGGGAATTTTATCGGGCATATATCAATTGCGCCGAAAATTACAGGTAAAAAAAGAAAAATTATGGGATAGGAAAAAGGTATACATCAACTGCGCCGATCGATATTCCAATGTTATAAATTGTGTAAGTCAATTGCGCCGATCGATATTTGAATGTAATAAATGGTGTACATCAATTAGGTAACGCTGATCGATTCTTAAATATATATAAACATCTATAATACTATTTCTATTATAACTAAAAATCGGTTTTTACGTGTTTTAATCTAATATATCTATATCGTAAATTTCAAAGGTATCATAGGTAATCATATGATTATAAAATATATAAATCATATCATATTATTTTATTACTTGAAGATAAAACAAATTACAAAATGTGGACAAATACCGTGTTATAGGTTATAGGTAAATCCATAGTATTGTGCAGTACATTTCCACGCGTTGTTCGTATAGTCGTTCGTTTAGTTGTTGTCGTGGCTCGTGCTTAAATTTATAATGGAAATAGTATTAAGTGAACGCGGTAAAGAACTAATTATTTACCAAAATTATAAATTTTCCTATAAGGAACTTACCAAAAAAGGGCATAAATGGCGGTGCTCACACAAAAGTTGCAACTCTAAGCTGTACGTAGATGAGGGTAAAACTACAATTTTTTTTGAAGAAATTAAACATGAACATCATCCTCCTAATAACCTGGAACGTCAAATTATATCAAATCAGGTGAAAAGAAAAGCAATGGACGATTTAACAGAAAAGCCGTTAAAAATAATAAGTAAGGAAATATCGAATCATTTAACTCTTTCCAGCACGGTGGGATACCATATATCCCACCTATAAAATTACATTTCCGGCACGGTGGTACGAAAAATAACCCACCTTTTATAATAATTGTTATCGATAGTTCAAAATAATTTTTCACTTATTCGTTTTATAAATAGTTTTATTAGTATATTTCAATGTTATTTTCTAAAATTAAAACCAAAATTAAGTAATTTCATGTTATTTATAACTATTTCCCCGATTTTTTTTTTTTATTTCGACGACCAGCCAATTATTATTATTTGTTCCTACAACTTTCGTATTTGAATTATTAATATAAATAATATTTTTACATAGTATGTTAGACAGTATTGTATATTACCATTTAGTGTAGACAAAATCATTTTACCGATAGCGGTCAGTCTGGAATGACATAAAACGTACGGGTCCAAATAATAACCCACCATGCAGTAAGTGAGTAAATCGCCGTTTTCATATATTACGTTATAATATTTATTACGTTTATTTTATTCATTCGGCGTGTTCATTTATTTAAACATTTTATTTTATTTTACTATTGGTATTAAAATACAACACATATCTACCGTATTTTTTACAATAAATTTTCTATTAAAAATGAGTAAAAACTTAGATGAAAATAATATTTATCAAATACTATACGAAGAAATTCCATCCAATGACAATAGTGAAACTTCATGTGGCGATTCTGATAATGACGAGGATTATTGTTTGCCTTCACGTGAAGTCGTAATTTCCGAATCTGAAGAAGATTCGGAATATGAAGACTCAGAAATTTTGAATTTAGATAATCATAATATTTATCTACTACCCTCACCTATGAAAAAAACAAGATTATCATTAAAAAGAAAAAATATTAACATAGATGGTAAAATTCCAAAAAAAGTACCAGTTAGTCGTCGTCAACTGTTTTCTAATTTTAATTCTGAAGAAGATAATATGTCAGGAATTCAGCCACTAGCTACCCCTTCTTCAAGTCAAAGTTCTCAACCTCAAATAAATATACAACAAAACCACAATGAAATCAATATTCCATTCATAACACCAATTTGGTCAAAAAATAATAATAATATGTGTTCAAGTCCTTTATTTACTGGTTTAGAAGGCGTCACAAGTATTATAGAAAATCTCCCTTTTTGTAATCCAATTAGTATTTTTAATATATTATTTAATGATGACATTATGAATTTAATTGTTTTCCAAACAAATCTATACGCCCAACAAAAACAAACTAAAACCGGAAAATCATTTATACGAACAAATTTATCAGAAATAAAAACTTTTATCGGAATTAATCTTTTAATGGGAATAAAAAAGCAGTGTAGTTACAGGGACTATTGGTCATCTTCACTAGATTTGCACGACTCATACATTAGTAATGTGATGCCCGTCAACCGTTTTGGTTGGCTATTGGCACATATACATTTGAATGACAATACAGTTATGCCAAAAAAAAATACACATAATTACGATAAGTTGTACAAAATAAGACCATTTATAAGTATTCTTTTATCTAATTTCCAAAAAACATACAATCCACATCAAATTGTTTCTATAGACGAGAGTATGGTTAAGTTTACAGGAAGAAACTCAAATAAACAATATATCACAAAAAAACCCATCAAAAGAGGTTTCAAAATTTGGTGCTTAGTAGACAAACATGGGTATTTATGGAATTTTGAAGTTTACACTGGGAAAGTTGGTGATAGTGTTGAAAATCAATTAGGAGCCCGCGTGGTCAAGCAACTGTCACAACCACTCCAAAATAAAAATCATTTATTATTTTTTGACAATTACTTTACTAGTTATCCTCTTATGACATATCTCAAGTCAAAAAATATTCATGCATGTGGAACTATTAACTTAACAAGAAAATATTTGCCAAATTTTAAAAAAGATAAAGATTTAAAACTTGGAGAGTATGATTGGTTTGTCGATCAAGGTGACACTTCAATTGTTAAATGGCGCGATAAAAGAATTGTTAGCCTTTTATCAAACTTCCACAACCCTGAAGATGCTACAGCGGTACAAAGAAGATCAAAGGATGGTTCAATAACTATGGTTTCATGTCCAAAAGTTTTAAGTGAATATAACAAACACATGAACTGTGTCGATAAATTTGACCAAAACAAAAAATCATGTGAAATTAATAGAAAAGCACATAAATAGTGGCATAGATTATTTTTTCACTTTATTGACACAGCTATTGTTAATTCACATGTAATCTATAAACAGACAACAAATACAAATATTACAATGAAAGATTTTCGTCGAGAAATATCTGAAATCTTGTTTCTAAAACATTGGTGGAAAAAAGAGCTGCGCAAAATAAATCAAAAATAAGCCCAGTAGAATTGAAAAAAAATAAACCATCTGTACCAAATATAATTCGTCTTGAACAAGCTGCTCATCAACCACAGAGAGGTACAAGAAGAAGATGTGCCAGGTGTAGCACTAAAAAGAACGAAGTTCGTACAGAATGGATGTG
>PVMI01007456.1:0-10938 GCA_008528875.1 Aulacorthum solani | reverse complement strand
TATATATATATATAATTATACTTATAGGTTCGTAAAACAATGGGATTTTACGTGGTCTGGCCACGACGAGAGGGTCGAATAACTGTGATAGTCACCACGAGCGGTATGAGTACAGCGCACACACACTCACACACTGATTTTTATCGCACTCCAAACCACCCCATCTCTGTAAAAACAATACGCAACAAAATGAGTATGTGTACGTGTGTGTTGTATGGCGTATTTCGCGACTAATTGGTAGACCCATCGGCGCCGAGGGTATTCGAAAATATATAATTTGTACGGCAAAATTCGATGTAATTAAAACGTCAGAATATAATTACGAACCACCCATACATAGATGTGTACGGGATAACAATATTATTCGACGACGATAATATAATAATATCGTGTAATATAAATTTCGATTTATGCTGTACGGAGGGTAGTGAGGACGCCGGATACAAGATATTCGCCGCCGGGGTTTGAGCAGACTACAATATACATATCATTATTATAATATTACTCGATTCACGGGTATGATTTAGGGTTGGTTTTTTAAAGCGAATAAACGTGCGCACATGGCCAGTGGCGTCGTTTGCTGGCCCGTTTTCTTGACTAAATGGTTGTGGTACGGCCCCGGGGCGCGGTATTTCACTTGCAATGCGCGTGCGCGCCTCTGTAGCAGCGGTGCAGCAGATGGGAGCTTAATCGAAAAATCGACCGAGGAAATCGCTGTCATAACATTATTATTATATACGTATTAGAGAAGGAAAGTGAGTGCGTAGGTTTGCACGTTTCTGTCTGTGTTGGGTGGTGGAAGAGGAGGATACAGGGACGGAAATAGCGGAAACGTGAGTTATCATTTCTCACTCGCAACTTGACGTATCGTTTAAATCCAAAATCAATAGAATATAATGACAATAATCGTGTTCATAGCACTTCTGTCCTAAATCTTTGGACAACTAGTTTTTAAACAATACAAATCTCGGGTAATTCGTCACAAACGGTGGTTTGAAAATCCCAAACTAAGATCTTTCATATTTTTCTAAATCCTATACAGCCGATGACGTTAAATTAAACCATCCGAGTTTGGATACCATCTATATATCAAAATACTGGGGGTTTTAAATCTCCTACATTATAGGTGAAACCGAAAAATAAAATCGTTATAATAAACAATAATAACGATAATACTCATATTAATCATATAATACGGTCATTAGTCATAAGCACTAAGATAACGAAAATAAATTAGGAAATCGAACACATTTTTTGTTTTCTATTTCCAGTCAAATGCGTTCTTTGGCGTCATTTATTACCATGCTATTTTTTTTTATTGTGATATCTGTCATAATGAAAACAGTGCAGTTGAGAAAAATTCACAACCACGCAAAATTCAATACCTACTCTATAATATATTTATGCTACGTAGTCGCGGTGGTGGTGCGAGGTGCACCATGGACAATTATTATTGTTTTATCATTATTATAAAATTCGTCATAACTTCGACACTCTATTATTTGAATAATAAACCGAATTGCAATAATATTTTTCGCAAATTAAATAACGAGATGGTGTCGTTTTTTCTCAAATATCATCAAACGATTGTCAATCACGTTAGGACCATTACGACTAGCCACCGAGTACCGAACTAACGTGCAATATCGAATTTTGAATGACCAACTATTTTAATAATAAGTACCTATGGGTACACCCCATTTATGAATCCTTTTTTTTTACCAAATTCTTATAGTTTTATTGTAAACGATGTATTGTTAATAATTATGTACATATTTAGTACAAATGATGTAATTTACCTACATCGATTGATTTTCATAGGTAAATCGCCAAGTCAGGAAATCAAGTATTTGCGCAGCATGATCGTCCTGAAATAAAGGTCCTTTTTTCACGAAGACTCTCTCCCCCTAATATGATTTTATACTGCCTTCATAGTATTTATCAATTCGTTTTACAATTACGTCAGAGTATAATTCGATATACAAAGTGATTCACTAAGCATGACCCAACCACTTTTTTTTTCTTTAGTGAATTTATAATGAATTTTTAATGAATTTATAATTCTGGTTCTTGGAATTTTTAAGTAGATATCCTTCACTAATCAGATTTTCAAAAATTTAGATTTGTAATACTATTGAATAGTGTCCATACAAACTACTTTTTCTCAAATTAGAATTAACATTTTTTGCTAGTGATCTTTTGAACATTTTGACTTATTATAAAATAAGTAGTTAGTACTGATACCATCATTTACTTAACAATTTACGGGGAATAGGGTGTTTCCCGTTTGGAAAAAAAAGTTGGTATAACTACTGGATACTCATTGAATGGTATAAAAAATGTAAAATGTATGAAAATATAGGTATTTAGTAAAATTGAAAGTTCCAAAAATCAGAATTTAAAAAATGTATTATTAGAGGATAAATGGGGGTGAGCATTTTTAGGTGTGTGTATGTTGTACATTATACATATTTATGTACAACTGTACATAACTCGTCCGACGATCTCATAACTCACGATTTCTTCTAGTTATTTCCGACCACGCTATGGATGCCAGGGCGAATAGTTTTATGTACATATATCTATAGGTATACCGTGCGCACAATTTAATCGACTTAAGATCCCTCACAACGTTAATAATTCATGATCCTCTCGTATTCCCATATATAACATATAAATGTATTACCTATTACCTTAATCGTTTGACAGTAAAAAAGCTTTTTAAGTATATACCTATATATTTTTTATTCTTTTCCTCAAAATCAAATTTGCAAAAAAATAATGCTAAACATGGTAAAAAAAATGAAATAAGTGAATTTTTATTATTTAGTGTATGTATAATTTAAAGATAAATATTCTGCGAGTATGAAATGTTTATACTTACGAACTCACTGTATTTCAGATTAGACTCCAAGCAGCAAATTCCAAATGTATAGGTAGTCAAACAGCTGTAATTTAATGATTTGTTATCTGTGTAAATCTGAAAAAAATTGAGGTAACATATAATTACGATGAATAATTCATAATATAAATATTACCATTTCCATTATAATAATTTAAGAAATTAAAATTTAGAAAACGTAATGTAATTTTATTTATTCTTGTAATTAAATAAATAATGTTATGGTTAGGTGCCTTTAAATATTTAATACATTTGTTTCTATACTTAAACCTCATATTTTAGTTATAGCTTATAAAATAAAATATCACATATTATGGGGCAATGAAACATGGTGAGTATGTTGGTGATAAGGACGACGGTGGAGAAGATACCTGATAGTAGGTAGACTGTCTCTAATGGAGTGTTAATAATGAGTCAATGTTTGGAGCTAATTTATTGATACCTATACAAATACAAATTTAACTTTATTATTTTTATTTCGCTTACTTTAATTGCGATGACTAAAACGTTAAAGTTGGCACTTATAAAAATATTACTAACAAGCACTGAATATTTCTTTAAATTGAATTTGTTCAAACTAATTCTTTAACGTCCATATTACTCAATGATGTGCATTAAAAGCAAATTGAAAGTATTTACTAGTTCTGCACAACTATTACTTCTGTGTTAATAACACTTAAGTAGTTAAGTCAAACAACTGTGTTTTATGATTATCCAATAGCATCGAATTTTTTTTTTTATTATTTACTAGAATAAAACTATTATGGGGTATTGTCATTCAATACATTACTTTATTCGGGAACTTTTCTAGTGTTTTAATAAAACGGTTAAACTTAACAATTTATCCTGCAAGTTAACTGAAAAATAGTTGCACTGCTATGATTTTCCCTTCTCCATTTTTTTATTTTAATTATTTTCCATAATATGGTCAAGAAATTTCAGAGTAATTTGATATTGAAGGGCAATTTAGGAATACAATCAGTCACTTCAAAATATCGTGTCAAAATCGAAATTCATTAGTTGTAATAATGGTTATTTTCCAATCCTCGTCATCTATTATTCACTTTCCCTCCCACGTACCAATATAATATATAATGACGTAATAGTCAAGTAGTAAATTAGAAATTAAAGCCAATTAACTTTATTTATTAAAGTACAAATTTATTATTTTATTTGTATTGTAATATGCTGCTTAATTGAGTCCAAATAATTGATAATATCATGTCTATATATAGTCACTTTGATAAAACAATATTTCATTTGATTAGATTGCATTATATTCATCTGGGGGAAGTAAAGTAAAAACAATCCTTTCTCGGTTCACATTAAAACGCGCAAATAAACATGCATTTTACTACACGCTAATTGGTACTATATACATGTATAAAATCATAAAAATTATTTCAATAATAGATGTATTAAATTTCTCTTTTAAAATTTTAAATTTTTATTCAAACGTAACCATAGCCTTTATCCAATAACTGATGCACAATAAATTGTATTAATAATTATTATATAGTTATTTATACATCATACTTAAACACTTATACAACATACGTATATAAACGAGCCAATAAACTTTTTTAATAAAATGTTATGCCATAAACATTGCAGCTTAGTAATAGCAATAAATGAAATGAACGATATTTTAAGCCAGCGCGTATCAGGGATCAATTTATATAGGAGAGCTAAAAGGTTTCAAAATTTTTATTACGAAATTACACAATAGTTTTTTAGGAATTGCAATAGATTAAAGTATAATTTGAAACCATTTGTTTGACTTGTGTGGTACAAACTACAAAGGTACCTGTATTATAAGTATACAGTGTATATAGTATAACATCAGAACATAATAACTCCCTCCCGGAGATATACTACTGATTATTATATGTAACGTACTTATGAAGTTATCTATATGATATACTCATCAGGGATCTATTAAAATGAATAAGAAATGTTAAATTAAAATATACAAAAAGCTTTGAATCTAAATTAATTTTCCTTTCAAATACAGATAATATTACCTGTATAGCAGACGTAAAAACAAAAGTAGGTACTAATCTACAACAGGCAACCTACGCATAATGCTAATAAAATTGTGTATATTTAATATCATGCAAACATATAATATTATGTAAATTTAATATACCTAATGACAATCATAGGTTAACGTCAAACAAGCTATATACACAAATTGTTCCCATTAAACAAGATTCAAGAACCCCTATATATCTGAATATATGAATTTAATATTACGAATAAAACGGTTGATATACTTATCTAACAGTGTTTGTATTGTATGCATAGGTTTATTTTCTAATATTATTGTGGTCTAATGATTATCAGATAAAAGGTATTAAACGCCATGTAATAGCAAATGGAGTAAGTCATATACATTTTAAAATCGTCGTTTTTCTGAAAGACGATATAAAGACGATCTGCATTATATTGCATGATTTAGGCTTGAAGATGAGATCAGTGCAAATAAAATTAATTGTCACCGCCAGTAATGGGAACCGTGGCGTGTCTTTCGGGTAATTACCCCAACCGTTCGGATAGACATAATTCATGCGACGCAATTAGCATACTACGTATACAATATACATAGTATATAACACACACTTAACTTATGTGCGTATAGCGTATTCGGCCATGTGTGATATTGCAGTATCATCAACAATAATGTTTTTGAAAGGATTTTTTTCCGTCGCAATAATTTTATAGTTTTACTAAATTTGTCTCTATGATAGTTATTATAGGTATTATGTATTGAGACGTTTTTTCAAACGTTTTCAGTTGTATCATATCATATTGCACCCGATATCGGGTAACATACATTAATAATACACTAAAAATGCAATTATTTAAATCAATACAGCACAAATAATATAACACATAACAAGTTATAATTAACGTTCAGCGCAGTTTGTAGTAGGTATAATAATACAATTATTTACATTATATTATAAATAATTTAATGTATCCTATCGATTTTCTGGATAGAGAAAAAGCTTAAATTCTGTAAAGTGTAATTCAATATAATAATAGAGTTGGACGAAGTAGTTTCTATCGTTTCTACTTAAGAAAAATAAATAAACCTCAATAATGAACTGATCTCGGTTTGCAAAAAAATTGTCAGTTTCATTTTTTTAATTTTTTTGTTTTAGGTAACAGTATGTTGATTTTATAACTCTGTGTTCAAATTAAGATAAAATAATCAACTAAGAATAGTTTGAGGAAGTTTATCCACAGAATTCTCAAAAGACCAACGGTAATCCCTATTCATATTGAGCTGACTCTTAAATTATAACTTATAAGTACCAGCATAGTTTGTTTTCAAATAATATATTAATTTTTAATAATAATATTAGTTGACTGTTCTGTAATTCTGTGAAAACTTTGATAGACCAGTATGTTTATTCAATTTCATTTCAACAAAGATATAATTAGATAAATAAACTGTTTCTAGTAGACGGTAGTACCTATACCTATTTAGGAAGGGTATAGGTTTTAATGCTCCCCGCTGATCTGTGTGTTCCAACTTTCTAAGTAATAAGTGAATAGTACTACATTTTCGATATTTTAAGTGCTGACATACAATCACTATAAAACTATTAACCAATAATATATACATTCTTAACTTCGCTGAAGTACTAAGATGCGTGATGTAACAACAAAGAAAATGTTTTAATACTCATCAAAATACCATGTTTCACATAATATATTATATCGAGTCGATGACTTAGTATGACCTATGTCAAAAGATCAAAGAGCAAAAATTAAAGTACCTACCTAATGCGTTTTTAAAATACTTGAAATACACTAATATGCTAATTAATTTATATAACTTAATTTATAGACACTACCGTTACTTTGAAAAACAATAAAGTTTTTAAAACTACTAATGTAAGAAAATCTTAAACACGTGACATTCTAAAGTTTTTCCTACCTTGAATTATGTGAGCGAAACTAATATTAAATAATAAAAGTAGGTATGTAATTAATGGAGATGGAGATAGCACGTGGCAGAGGCGTTTGTATTTTATTTACACGTCGTTGTTAATCACGCGTGTTTCACAAAGATATCACATAAAATTTGTAAAATCGTATCACATACGCTATATACGAAAGACTGAACAAGCATATTAAAAATGTACAATTATATATTATAATAATAATAAAATACACAGTAGGTAGCTAATGGTTTTGCTGCTATGAATATAAATTATACATTATATGGCGAAAACTACAGTGACTTAATGCCACGTCATATTTTAGCTGGGTATGCTTTATTATAACGATAAATATGAAAAACCGAATACCTAGCTGTACAGAATTTCCACCTTACGTTTTCCACAATCGATAGTTAACAGCTCATCGATTTTAAAATGTTTAGTTGTGCTCTATTGTCCATGACGTGCTTATTAGATATATTTTTAAAAAACGTTACACCCGGCCACCCGGGTAGTAAATATGGGAATCTATAGGACTCATGCATACCATAGCCTCTTCTTGTAAGTCATCGATGTATATGGAATATTTCACCGGTTCCTGAAATTTATGGGTGCTACCTTTTTATATCCATCAGCTATAAATGTAGGATGTAGGACTATTCAGTTTCTGCCCCTTGAAAGCAAAAAATCATACCTGCTCGTACATTATAATATTTCACACATAGCGATACATGTAGTGGTGGAATCAGAGAACAGGGAGGCTTCCAGTTATTTTCATCCCTATCTGGGGGTAAATTATGAAATTACTAATGGTTTTATTTCATAAAAGTTGTACTATAATAAGCCAATGTTAGGTAATTCTATACAATCATGCAATACCCTTCTTAAAAATTATATTTCAAGAATTAAGAACTGTATAGGTACTTCAATATTTTCTATGAGAAATGTAAGATGTAATTTATCAATCTTTAAAAATATAGAACACCTCATTGAGTTATACTTTAAGTTGATATAGACAAATACAATATAATCTATTATGTTTTGAATAAACGCATGACCGATTTTTTATAAGAATAAAACAAGGTCTTAAATTGTATTACTGATAGATTAAAATAGAAATAGTTTTTTCGGCAAACACTTTTTAAGGCAGAAAAATAACTGACACTAAAAGATTTAGTAGGATTTCCAAGGTAACCTAAGAGGGTATCCACTATAAACTATACAGTATATACCTATATCTTCGTAAATTTTACATCCAGGCCTTTGCTCCGCTTTCCAAAAATAAAATATAGCTCTATAAATCCTCCCCTGACGATCATGCGAGATATATTATAGAAACCGTCGTCGTCTGCACGGGCGAATAATATTTATAATATTGTCGTCGGCGGTAGTTGCTACTTCTGTGAAGGGCGTGTTTGCAAAATGTGTAATACCTACTCAGTGCGCTTGCGGATGACGTCAAGGATGGAAACACGCCACCACCGGTCGGGATTTTTATCAATGGAGTTAAAACTACGAGAGAGAGATGGATGGAGAGCGAGAGAGCGAAATAGCAGGCCACCACCGCCACTACTTTCCGACCATCAATCCGTCGTCGCCGTGGTAACACACACTCGAGCAGGAGAGTACGTGCTGGTTGCGTGTTTGCTTATTATCGTACTGTTCGAAATTAATGTTTGGCTTTAAAATATGAAATAAAATTATTATTATTATTATGATTGTTATTCAAACTGTCTATATATCATGTGTGATGAGCGTAATAATAGATGCGCAGCGGCGTAAATATTGAAACAATTTGCGGTTATTCAAAATTATTAACAAACATTTCAATAATCATACAAAATAAAATAAACAAACTGAAAACCTCTTAATACTGAATAATACCTATTCAATATGGCAATTATAAAGAATATTTTGTTCAGTGGTCTGAATCATAAAATTTGAACCAGACATTTTGTGGAAATATAATCATATGACCCGAATTAGCCCCTAGCTACTGGTACTTATAATTATTGTACTTGTTTATAAGGGGGGTTAAAAGTCTATTTTTCTCCAGATCCTTGAAAATATAATGATTTTCTGAAGACGTTGTTTCGAAACACTATCGGATGGGAAACATATTACAAAATTTACAAAAATTTCGCAATTCCCTCCCTGCTTGCATATACCGAGTGTACACTATATAGTGGGTATACCCGTGTTCGATGCAAATGGAAATTAGAAATATTATATTTAACGGGGGAGATTCTCAAACGTAAATTTGTGCATAAATTACAAAAGATATAAGTATAGTGCGTAGGCGACACACAAACTCAATACAATTGAACAATATAAACGCTAACTAAGGTTTTATCTATTATAATTTTACGACTTGTATATGCTTTCTCTCCCTCTCCCGAGTATTGTTGTCGTATTCGTACTGCACTCCGTAAATTACACGCACGCACTTTGGTGCTCCCTACCGCGGGCATATGTATATAATATTATACAACGAGGTTTATCGATTTCGACCTACCGCGCCAAACGACGACAAGCACGCACTTTACACCGACGTAGAGAGGTACCTATACTACATTTTATATATTATAAACGGTGTGTAGGTATATAATGTAGCAGCGTGCCCGCTTGTATACAATCGTAGATGATGTTATATTATATATTATGTACCAACTAGCAGCGGCAAAAAAAAACACGTATAGCCGAGTAATATGAACGCACTTCCCGGTAGAATATTCGTGCATATATACTTCGTGGATTAAAAGAGTTTCACTAACCCTTTCAGCAAATTCCCCGTCCGTTTGAATGTAATTGGCATTTATACCTGCGGACGATTCTTCAACCTTACCCGGAAACGTACTTATTCTTATATACATATTGCTCGTATACGACTTTATTGATCCTCCGGACATCCGACTCAAGCGTAATTTATGCATGTGCACTATATAGGTAGTATAGACACTACCGTGTACGTAGCCATGTTTCAATGGATATATATTTTAACGTGCATGTCGTCTGAAAATGTACGTAGGCTACATACCTATATGGCTATATACTCCCGAACACCTATCGAAGAACTGATTAAAACAGTAAAAGACGTGTTTTCGACATCAGCATATTTTTAGTTCCTTACATCGAAGACAGTAAAAATATGACACTACGTACAAAACATACGCAAATATCTACACGATAATAACAAATAAAAAAATTATATAAGCAAATATAGGAAACATCAATTTGTTGATTACAAATATTTAAGTATTTATTAGTTAATTACAATATATACTAAGACAGTATTATAATGTCGTACATAGGAACAAAAATGACAAATGACTGACATTGAATCTCCGATGATATATTGGTATCTAATATCTATATTATATTTACATTTACAATATATGCCCAACGATGTATATGATTAATTAGAGGAACACAAGAAATTCAAATATTATTATAGGAACCATACTTTATAGCAGGACCATTATGACACATTCCGAATACCTACTCGACGTTTGTGGGTTTCGAGTTGTATGTACAGTTTTAAAATTATGAGTTTGACGACAGTTCCGTCTCCGATCCGTTAGTCGTGTTATAATGATTAATTATAATCGGCGCACCTTATTAATCTGCTGAACCCATAGGTAATATATTATAACCAAATGATGCAATATATATAATATATTAATGGCTTAAACTCCCCCATGATAGGATTACGTTCCCTGTAACTGCATTACAATATATATTATAGAAGTTGGACAATAATATATTAAACATTATCATTAGAGATATAGTTAAACCTGGTCAATTCACCGATCTATTTTCGTTTACTAAAATAATTACCAAGTGACCTCTCAAATTAAACGACTTTTCGAAGCTAACATTAAAATTATTACACCATGGCTGGTGTTATCAAATATGTAGCTTTAGCCTTTAAGTAAAAATAATTATATAGGTATTTATATTTATTCAAAACGGTCTTGAATTGTATTTTATGTACAAAATGTACTCATACCCATATATTGTCCATTGGTAAAATCACAATATCATTGTCAAACTTATTTCCGTACTGCTATATTAAAATATGTC
>PVMI01007410.1:0-16826 GCA_008528875.1 Aulacorthum solani | reverse complement strand
AAGTGTTCCAGCACCAAAATACCTGTCAATGCCAACCAAAAACTGAAGACAAGCCAATCAATATGTGCTGTACAGTTTAAAAGAAGACGTAAGAAGTAGTTTATAATTTTTATAACTAAACAAGACTAAATTATCAATCCTGGTATTGTGATACATTACATTTTGGTTTTTTAGTTAAATTTATATTATTTTAGTTTTCAATTTTTTTTATATTATTTAATAGTTAGTTGATCAGTTGATGGAATAATTTTATTTTTCATTCATTTATCGTTCACAAATGATTCCTAATGAAGTAAGGACTCCGAATATTGTTTTATTTTTATATTTATAAAATAATTTAAATTAATTTTTATTTTTTTACAATGTGAAATTGTGCTTTTATTTATGTTATTTTTTGTAAATAATAAATGTATTGTTTGAATTTTCAAAGTTGAAACTTTTACATATAATTTTAATTCTACTATAAACAATGACATTTGAAAAATATTGGCATATGATTTTAAGTTATTGCCTATTTAAACCTCAATAAATGTATACCGTTTCACTTAACGTCAATATTAGTATATATTATGTTAAAGTTTATTATCTATTTGAACAGATAATTGTTATAAACTTTTAGCATTACGAATTTTTGGAAAATTATTATAGTCATTGCCAATACAACATGTTACTATTATAGGCTTAAAACTTTGTGGCTATTCATATTCTTAAATTATAGACTTGCAGGTTTAAGAATGTTGTCTGAATTATTTAATTTAGCATAATAGCTTGAATGCAGGAAAAAAGTCCTTTGTAAAATCATACCCAGAAATATGTACTTGTGAATAAATTCATATAAAGAACATAATTTTACCTTTATATGCTTTTGATTTATTATGCTTAGTTATGTATTACATCATATACCGTAACATATATTTTATATGTTACATATAAATTTTAATTTTGAAAATTACATACTATATGTTTCATCATATTTCAGCCATATTTTGTTTTAATACATTTTATACCCACTGGCTACTATAAATATTAAATTACACATACATTTAATCAAATTTCAAAACTAGACAATTGTATAAACATCAAATTCTCTAATTACATTTTACATTAAAAAAATTACACATTGCAAAATTAATTTTTATTAATATTAATCAAATCTTACTTTGATATTACAAATTTTAAAAAAATTTAAAAGTATTTATTACAAATTTAATAACACTTAATTTTCTATTTACATTTTACATGTTATATAAACAATTTTTAATAATTATACATACATATAACAAATTTGATTATATTAAAGACTACACATAAGAAATTTAGTCACATTTCATCATTTTATTGTCCTATACATAAGCCAAAAATTAAACAACACTCAATCTGCCCCCTATTTAATTGTTCTCATAAACTGTTTAAGCAATTTCTTTAAAACTTGTTTTGGTATTGTGTTAATTACTTTGTTGAAAATTTGACTAAGTGTAAAATCACAAAATTTGAGCAATTTATTTTATTTTAACTTTAGATTTAACGGCTTTGATAGTACTTTGATCAGATGCATGTGATAAACACTTAAGTTTTTTTTTTATTTAATCTTATTTTTAATATAGCTGAACACCTTTTTTAAGTGATACTCCACATCTGATCTGAACTATTTGCATGTAGCTTAACATATATAGTTATATATAGCTAAATACCTAAAACAATTACTTTTCACACATTGCCACCGAATTAACTGCTTAGATTTGTATTGATGTACTTACACATAATTATAGCGATTAAATCAAATGTATCAGACATATAAATAACGATCAAAGTGTAGTGTGTAGAAATCGGACATTTCCAGACCGCAATAAAACCATTATCACCAACAAAAAAAGTCTACCTATACTATACGATCACAAATTAAGTAATCGGCACTTCTTACTTGTAACGGTAAAGCGGAAGGCGTATCGCGTATGGCTTTCTTACATGCCGCCGGAGAACAAAAATGGTTAAAAAGGTTTTTGCCTCCAAAGAAAACTCTCTTTCTTGGAAGCTTAAAAACCTTTTGATAAAGCCGCCTGTCTCTCTGGTCAGCTTGGTATTTTTAGTCAGTGCATGCCCATCACAGCAACCAACCATCTTGTCCGAATCCTACGAGCGACAACTAGACTTCTTACGAAGAGCAAAAATCAGTGTGTTTTTATTATTTCAATTCCCGTATTTTGAGTAATCATTCTGTGTCACAGTCACCTATACTTTACAGCATAAGCCCGAGGCAGCTGCTTGTTAGGTAAAGCATTTAATATAAAATATAATATATTGACTGCATTATATTACATTATATTATATGCACATTTTACATAGGTACATTTATATTGTACTGCATGTTTGATCAAATTCTTGATTACACGACCTCGAGAGCCCAAACACCTGGAGGAAGGTAATAGCGTAATTCTAAAAAGTGCATCTGGCATTATTTTCTAGCACTTATAAGTTATAACTTATAATATAGCGTGAAGAATCATACAGGTTCTTAAGTTTAACATCAGATCTTAAAACAAATATTATGTTAGTCTTTTTATATATATCGTATTTTTACGTTATTACACATTCTTTGTATTTATTATACAATGCATGACCCTTTAAAGCAACATTTTCTTTAATTTAATTCGATTTGAATATTTCATATTAAATCACAGTCACTTTTACAATTATGTCATTAAAATAATTTTAGGCACATATTTATTATTTTATTGGTAGGTATCTACGCGCTTGATTGAGATTATGATTGTCCAACACAACTCTGATACGACTTTTGAGAGTGCTTAGCACAGTAATCGAGAATTATAGAGTTACTGGTAGACGACAAATCATCAACAGAATGGAACGATTAAAAATAATTGTTAAGCTTGAAAGTTTAAGAGTGTTTGGTCCTGCCTCGTGTAAATAGCCGCATAATGCCGGGTCCACACGAAGCCTTTTGATTTGTTTCTGTTTTTAAGAACATTAGGTTGTCCCGTCTGTGTTGGGAAAAGTCGAGCTTATGTTTTGTTTTGTTTTTTTGTCCTGTGTGGACCGGAGGATTAGACCCAAAACTGTATATACATACAAGCTGGTTTTAGTTGTTCACAATATTTTGTGCACAAACGAGTTGTCGTAAATTTTAAAAATATATTAATAAGTGCCCAAAATAAGTGTCCGCCGATGTAAACAGCTGCTGCAGTGAAAAATAATGGTATAGACTTACTCTATAGTATAGAGTATTTAAAATATTGAAATACTTAAGAAGCCCACCTAAGGCCGTCGATCAGGATCGTGTGTCGATAATGCGTATTTTATCCTTGTAGGTGTACCCCGTTAAGGTCGGTTATTAGTTTGTCGGAGGAGGTTACACACAACTGTTGGATTTGTAAACGCGTTAAAGCATTGGATATTATATTATACGTAATAGTGTACGCAGTGTCAAGGGTGGCCCGCGTACACACTACAGATGGCGGTGCCGCCAAGCCTTCCGCCCGCTCTCAACAGTGCGCAGAAGTGTGCAGATACCACCATCCTATTATTGGTCCGTGGGTTTGGGGAGGGGGAGAAACCCCGTGCCGAGCCGACCGATGCGTTCATCGTAGTTACATACCGTGACAGGCTCAGCGCTCGATCCGTGATCGTCTACAATTGTTTTCCTCCGACTAAACGAACCGGTACACAATTATATTGCGTGAGTAACGTCACAACCCTTTGCAGGCTCACAGTTCGCGCTCCAGAGCACGTCAATCCGGCACATCGTATTTCAAAACCGCACATCACTCTACACGTGAGTATACAGTATTATAATCATTCTAAAATAATTTATTATTATCATTATTTAATAATTATGCTGATTAGGTACCTAATATGATAATTTAGTAGTCGGTTTTGCGTTTTATTTCTCGTCAATTTTAGAATACGTCCGAATTTTATTTTGCGTTATCACATTTACAATTTTTCCCAAACACGGAGGTTATTTTTTTTTGTGTCACACTCTTTAAGTATCTGAGCTGAATGTTAATGTGTATTACATTGATGTGTCTTTTTTTTCGACTGAAGTTACTTTTTCTAATATAAAAAATTTCTTGATTTACCAATTCTAACAATGTTTCTGGTAGTAAGTTGGATGTATTTTATACTTGGAGAGGGGGAGGTGGTCGATAAAATATTAGAGAAATAATAAAAAAAAATATCAAAGAACATTTTTAAAATTATAATAAGTAATTGTTTAATTATCACCGTGGTTATCAAAAAAGTTGGATATAGAATGAAACTAAAATATATAGATTAGATAATAGATGGAAAATGTATATATATATCGATTAATATTTTTCTGTTGACATTTTCGAACCCCCATTTATAACTCGAGCGGGGCATGTTGACCGCGTATCTTTTTTGAAAATATCCACTTGCATCATAATCAAAGCATGTGACTGGTGCGACCAGTCGGGACACGGTATTTTGCAACACCAATAGGTACATTTAAGAGTGTATCTGCGTATGTAATGTAAGCTAAAATATAAAAACACTACATGAATTTTGGTAATTTTATCCACAATAGAAAACGAAATGAAAAATCTAATTTGTGCCACACTGGAATTTATCATTATATTTAATTATAATATTCGTGATTTGTAATGTTTTATTAATAACCAAAATCTTACTTATTAATATACATAAAGTACGTGTAATTATATACACGTATTTATACATTACTTTATGCACATTTTAATAATTTTCTAGAAATGTAACTATTAAAATGAACTTGATTGATCAATGATTAAAAATACAATAATCTGATTTAAAAAAAGTTGTTTAGTTATTTTAAAGTGGCTCAAATTACAATTTTATTGGTACAAGATCACTCAGATCACACAATTCCCTTTTATTTAGTTTTATGTGACACAAACTACAACCTTAAAAGGTGGCGTAAATAACATAAATATATATTTATTTGTTGTTGTTAGTTTTGGCGCAAATTACATGCACCCAACTGGTTAAACCCGGGCTTTTGCAGCCCACCTTTTAACACTACAAGTGATAGTTTATGAACGGATTTAATTTACTATAATAATACCTACCTAAAAGTTAATTTATGTTTTCTATATATTGTAACTATATTTGATTCTTTGTACCTATAGGCTATAATAAGAAAATACCTATTGCAGATTAGCTTTTGTTTTTACTACATATTTATGATTTATACAATAATTGTACGATAATATTATACCTTTAATATGTATACAATATGATTATTTACCTACTATAGTAATAACTAATAATACTACTAAACTTACGATTCTTTACCATACGTTTGTACAGCTTCCTTATTTTATTTTTTTTGTTTATTTAGTGTCTGTACCTAATAGAAAAATAATAAATGTACGTATTTAATATTATATTCTCAATTTCGTTATTACTACAAAGAACGGTACTTATCTTGATTCTTGGAAATCGGAAAAAGTTATTGACTGATATAACTGATAACTGTAATAGGTTGGGTTCACTGAACTTTATAATAATATTTTCAGTGATTGTACTTTGTGCCATATCTCTTATGTGCTATTTTACCGAAGATGCCGCCGTTAGTAATGGACCGTTCCTGGCTTTCGTAACTCTAAAAATATATAGTCAGCAAAACATATAAATATTATTTTTAGATTCTATACCTAAACGTTTAATATATTTTATAATCGAGGATATAAAATTAATCATGATACTAAAATAATATTGAAACGACTTCATTTTCTATATATGGGACGAAGACATCACGTGTACGATATTATTATAGTAAAAGATCTCCCTGCCACCACCATAACACTCATAGGTTTTCTACCGTGTTTGGTCCGAACGGTAATAATATGATTAGGTACATGGACTATAGGTATAATTTTAACGCATAATATGATAATTATCGAGCACGTCAGCGCCGGATTGAGAGTTTTCGGCCCACCACCCCCTCCCGTCCAAATTTTACGCGGCCCACCGAGATTTGCTCGGTAGCTCGCCGGTTCAATCCGGGCCTGAGCACGTAATTTTTATATTGAACTTAAATTTATTTTTAAAAATCTTATAATATATACTATATAGTAAATCATTTGTTTTCTTTTTATTTGCAGTGGCAAATAGTTTGTAAGTTTGTGTGTGTGTTATGTGAAGGTAAAGAACATATTATAATATTGTCGTGTGGATGCGCAACAATAAATAATAGTTAATGTCATAATCCTGTATGGTTTTATTTGTAAAATCTAAAATTTATATAAATTCTTAAAACAACAACCGATTGCACTATTATTTATCATTGATTTCAGACCTCAGTTAACTCCCGACAGTCGTGTATTGGAACTCGTAAAATATTCTGTATTTTATTAATTTAGTTAGGTATCTTAATCTACATATATTAAAATTTAATTTTTTCGGGGCGTATGTTCACATTAATATTTTAATATAGACAAAGTGTGTCTTAATAAAAAAGAAATGGGCGGTGCGGCTAAAAACCGACGGGCTAAAAAAATAAAATTACTGCAAATCGTTCAAGCATCGAAAACTGTTTCTGTTAATATCAAGAAACAAACGAAACTTGAATCAAAAAGTATAGGTAAGCATTAAAAAATTAACTTAAAATAATATTAATTTATAAATATATCATATAGTCATAATAGTGTACAGAGTTTTAATTGGTATAGGTAATAGGTAGGTATACAATTATTTTTATAAAATATCTACTTCCTTATATTTGCAAATTATGTTGTTACCTAGTAAAAAGGGTTGTAACAATAAGAGAAAAAAAATTTTTGATTATAAAATAAGTGAAGTGGAAATAGTACCTAATTTGATAAAATATAAGCAGATATTTTCTTGTGAGTAGTTTTTTTTTTACTCATTTGGGCCTGTCAAACCCTTTGCCCCCCTCTTTGACAACTAAATTTACGACACTGTTTATTTGTATGTTGTATGTATTACACATGGGAAAAGTAAAATTATAAATTATGTATCAATAAAATTCACATTTTTATTCCTTTTTACGTATTTATTTTATGTATTGTAAAATTAAACTAATTAACGAAATATGTTACATTTCAGAAATCTTTACCTGTTATTTGTTAAGTAATATAGGTATATACATAGATAGGTATATCAAAAATACCATTAAAAAAAGATTCTAAGGAGAGCAATGAATGTGTATAGTTCTAGTGTTTTACAATGATATGTTTTTATTGTGTTTTCTTTTCAATACCTAAATACTCAATAAGTAGTCAAAATAATGCTTCAATTTTTAATTTCAGTATCTTTTTCTGTTGAAAGTTAACAACATTTTTTAAAACGTCGGGAAATATAAAAAATAAATGATGAAAAACGGTTATCGACAAAATCAAATTTATTTTTTTGGTGTTTCCTAACTGCAGACAATGTGACAAAAACCATGTGAGTTGTTGACGAAACGTAAAAAGGTATCATACGAATTGCGGATACAAATATAACATATACTACCTAATTCACGAATTTCCAATTATAATTTTTGATTTAACAAATGCGGTGGTATTTATTAACAAACAAATATTGCAATATTCAAGTGGTGAAATCAGTAATCATTTATACGATCTGTTCAAAATAATGTTTGGCACAAAATCTATAAAAACTATGACGATAATCTATAAATATTTTATAACAAAAAAAATTCACAATAATCTTAAAAATAGCGATTGCTCTTTTGCAGCTTTGCAAGATACAAATATTTTTAACCCAACCTACCAATTTTTTTGGTAGTTTTTCCTAAGTTTTGAAAAAGTGGTGAAGGAAAATATTTGTGTCCTCAACTCACGAGTGGTTTTTATTAGAAAAAAAACTCCGTACGCAATTAGTAAATATTAAGACAACGAAATTCGTGTCCGCAGTTGTTATGTTATAATATTGACCAAAATAATTCGTCCACAATTAGTTATTTTGGTGTAAGTCAAACAAAAAAAACCATAGATATATTAAATGTTTACTTATAAGTTATAGTTTATATTAAAATTTATATATACCATAACATTTTAAAAATATTTTGACTATTTTTGGGGATATTTATAAGCATAAGAAGTTTTTGGTCTTTTTCAGTTTTTTTCTATAGGTAAGTAAATGACAATAAACATTTTTTTATTGGGTCAAAAAGCTTGAAAACAAGGTTCCTCTTAAGCTGTTATAGTTGGTAGTAGTTGAAAAATATTATAGATACACATGCACGATTTATTTTTTTAATCATTTAAAGTTAAAATGTTGACATGATTCATCAACAATTCGAAAAATTGGCAATTATTATGTAGTTAAAAATTTATAAAAAGTTCAGTTTTTATATCTAAGGATAGAAAATGTACAGCAAGGTTTTTCATAATAATTGCATACTGTAGACTAACCAAAAAATCAAAAAAATATTAAATACATTTTATTTACTAGTTTATTTAATAAATATTTCAAGCTCAAATTGGGACAAAGTTTAAGATTTAAACAAAGAATAACGTTTTACGTATTTGTTTGTAGTTTTAAAATATTGTTCGTGATCGTTTATAGTGGATATTATTGTCGGCAAAAATGTTATCAACCTACTGTATTGATAGTGTATTACGAATATCGAATAGTAAAATAATTACTTTAATTTGCAATAACATCATAAAATATACTTATGCGTTAGGCAGAATTATGTTTCGTATACAGTGATCTTGTATCATTGAATTCAAATTTAATGTATTCATTACAATTACATTTCTATACATTTACTGTATTGGGCATAGTGATACCTACACGCCAACCTTTTTATTGTATTATTATTTTGTGTAAGTAGTTAAAATTCCTTCTTGATGCTACTTTATAAAATTACAATTTATTAAACAATTTTATCAAAATGTTTAAAAATAATTTTTTTCATGTGTCATATAAGATCCTCATAAATCTCATACATTTGTCATAAAAACGACCTAAACCCGTGATTTATTTATGTAGTATTTTAAACCTTTTACGTTAAAACTCCAATTATGTTGAAAATCATAATTTTTCTTCATATTTAATCAAACTAATAACTATAATATAACTAGCTGATCCGACAGACGTTTTCCTGTGTTAACTATGAATATTGAATTCGAATTGGTAAATTAATAAAAAAAAATATTATATGTACTAATTGAACCAACTTTTTTGTTAGTTTTTTAACTTGTAACTGGATTTATCATCTTCATTGAAAAATGATATCCATCTTCACCTTGCCAAAATAAGATAAGATATTGTAACGCATTATAATACGATAGATGTGTTTTGAACACACGCTGTAGTTGATTGCTACGCCGATGTAAAATAATATCTCGGTTTTCTAAATTTTCACCCACGACGACAATAGCGACTTCATCAATTGTTGGGGCATTAAAACATCTCACGTGTTGTCCTGCAGGCGTCTTATCAGCTTTGATGGCAATTCTGTGACAATTCATAACAACACACCAATAAAACTGCACATACACAATAAAAAGGTCGCTGCAAACACACTGGCCGCCGTGCCATACATTATAATAATATATACAATTTTGCTTTAATTTTTAATTTTTTTTTAATTTTCCGCGGAACTTCTTAATTTTTTTCTTTCATAAGATTCTTCTCCCGACAATAACATATCCAACAAAAAAAAGAATTAGCGAAATCGGTCGAGCCATTCACACGTGATGCCGTGACCAAGGGAAATAGGGATTCATTTGTATATATAGATATAGGGAGGGTGCTATACGTATGTTTAAAAATATTTTTGCCCGACAAATTTTTCAGCTGTAATTCGTTTTTTTAACTATTCATATATTAATATAATATGAGTAATTACTAATTTAAGCTTAAAAAAACATATAGAAATAAAAAAATTGATTTGGTAGAGCTTATTATTAAAATATTATCTTTGACTCTAATTAAACCTGTTTGTGTACTTGTGCGTATAATTATACAGGTAGAGTTATCAAAAGCTGACTTCGCGGGATATCCAGACTGACGAAGATTGGCGCACGAAGTACCTAAAGATAAAGGATTCATAGACGTATAGGTATAGTAAAATAAACAAAAATGTGCCACATCCCTAATGAGAATGTAGATGATGTCGTTCCCGAGCTCGGCGTTGAAGGAAACAATGTTCTGCAGGAGCATCCCAGGATTGATGAAGACCCCAACATCGCGCTACTCCTTGACAACTTGTTGAATGAAAATATGGATCAGCCGTTTTTACCGGCATTTCAAGAGCCGGGTATCGGGGATCCACAACCTCCCTTGAACATGGAGTTTCACTTACCATTTAGACCAGCTGCCGTCGCACATCCTGAACCACATTTCCCTCGAGAGCGTTATCTGCGACCTCCTCCAATTGTAGTAAGCATCCCTCTAGAAAATAGAGAGCACGAAGCTTCAGCAGAAGAATTCCGTAATGAGGTGTTGTACAGAGGTCGCTGTTTGTCATTGCGTTGCAGTAACCGAGTACTAAATAGCCGGTTCTCGGATCGCCGACGCCGCGTTCGAGAGAACATTCCACCACCCACGATGCCCCAACTTCGATTTCAGAATGAACCACGGACACTGTGTCTGGGCAGATTGTCGTCTCAGCGTCCAATGTCAACGTCCGTGACCTCACCACGGTCGGTAAACGGCCGCAACTCTTCCGACGGTGATCAGCATCCACACGACGGTAGACCGCAGCCATTTAATTTGAAGGCCCACAAAAGATTGCGTCGATCCCGCCTCTGTCGGTGCCTGTGCAAAATGAACCGGATTGATTTGGAGGTGTCTCTTGACAAGGATCACGAGGAAGAAGAAGAAGACGACGACGATGACGACGATGACTACAAATTGAATGCATGCGAGGCGTATAAGGACTTACACTATGACAGCTATAGTGATGATGACGACAATAGTGACGATAATCATCCTCCAAACATGCAACTCTTATGTTGAGTACAAGTGCGTAATTATCCTTAATTGCTGTCATCTAACATACAACCCATAAAAACTTAAATAGGTTATAGGTAGGTAATAGATTTTATATTATGCTTCATTCAATATTTTTCATCAATATTCATTAATTAACAGAATGTATAAAAACTTATACCCATCTATAGTGCTTTTGAACCAATACCTGCAAATCACACTACTTATAGGTTCGTTTACTGGTAAGAAAATTCATTATAATAATTATATTCATACACTTGTACTAGAGACACGCCATGCATTTTATTTCGAACAGCAATCATTTTTTTAACCTTGTATTTTATATTACATGTATTTAAAAAAAAAATATTTGTATTATGCTTTACTGGCCACAATTTGTATTGATTTATAAATAGTGATTGATCACTTAATAGTAGTTATAGGTGTACCTAGGTAATTATTTAACTTAACATTTTTTTATGTAACACAATTTCCATTTATTTAAAAATAATCGTAAATGTAGACATGCTCATACAAAGATTGAGTTAATAGAATTAACTTTAAAGTTTAAACACTTATATTGATGGAATGATTAAATTACATTAATATACCTATTATAAAACAAACACACAAAATAAAAATGTTGGTAGGTATTGCAAAAATTAAAAAGCATGATTAATATAAATTAATACTTAAAAATACGTTCGCATTTACAAAATTATATAACTATTATTAATATTAATATAATTATCAGTACCTATGACAAATGTCAATTTTTAGTAAATAATAAAATAATAATGAAATTCCACACTGCAATCCATTTTCCCTAGTATCTTTATCACTGTCTCATGTAAAAGTATGATAAATTCTATACTGTTATGCTCTATTATTATGGAATTTTTTTTTTGTCACACATGATAATACCTATGTATTAAACTTTGTTAATACCTATGTTTTTATGTTGCTTTTTTATACTAGGTATGTGTCTAGTTATTAATATATTAATTAATTATTATTTATTATACATTAACCTAGTTAAGAAAAATGTTGTAAATTTGTATTACGGATAATTATTTTATATTATACAGACATATTTTAATTCACAGTCACTGGTTAGGAAATTAACAATTTGTAAAAGAAAAGATTTTTTTAGTAAAATTAAGATTTTAGTTTAAGTTAATTATTTTTAAATACAAAAATTTAAATAAATGTAAAAAATAATAATATTACATGCATTTTTTATGTTTACTTATTTAAAAACATATGTGCTAACTTTATTTTATTAACACTGGCCCCCTTAAGTTCTTCAGAAAGAATTACATTTTCGGGTCATTATGTGTTTTGTTAATATACAGGTGGAAGTATACTATACGTATCATTGTACAACATGTAGTATGCAGCTTATACTATTCACAGTCGAATAATTCAAAATATTTTTTGTAGTCTATAGGTTATTACTCAATCTTGTTTTCTCGTACCTATAGTAATAATAATATTTATTTTTCCAGCAACATAAATAGACAACAAAAATACTATACTTAAAAAATATAATGTTAGGTTGATCATCTCCAAAATCACTTAAAATAGTTAAGGTTAAATTTGGTATATCAAGATCTACTCTAAAGTTTAGGCTTAAAAATCTAATTGGAAAACATCTTGTGGACCGACAACTGTATTTTCAGGCAAAGAGGAAGAATTGTTATAAACTTGGATAGTTGAAAGCTGTAAAAAAATTTTTCCAAGAAGAAAAGAAGATTTGCAAATGAGTGTGAAGTAATTTCTGGATACAAACAACAGACAAACTCCTTTTAAAAATAATATGCCAGGTATTTATTTTGTAATTTTTATGGGTTTTTGTGTAAAAATGTAGGTAAGTATAAGGTATATATTTATAATTTATTTATTTATTTCTATAATTGATGACAGTTTTTTTAATAGTAGTAAAGAAGTTTTTCAAGACGCAATAAAACAAGATAAAATGGATGTGTGTGTAGAAGCCAATAAAGAGAAAACAGGTTTTATTTGTAATGAAATAGAAAGTACAAGAAAACAGGATAAAATTGAAATTTGTATAGAGGAGAATGTAGTTACACCCAGACATATAAATGGAAAAACTTTTCAAATTTCTCCATTAGAACCATGTCTTGTGTGGCCAGTTACTCCACAAAGAAATAATAAAGAATATTGAGAGAGTACCAAATGTTGTATCATCTAAAATGTGGAAAAGTATGATCAAGTCTAAAGAAGATACAAAGAAACAAATTGAGCTTGAAAAAGAAAATAGGAAAAAAGAGATAATAGGTTGGTTAAATTGAATTCGGTCAGAGATAAAAAAATTAAAACTGTTACTAAATCAAAGGTTGTGAGAAATATATTTCAAAAAGATATTGTGTATAAGAAAAAACCATCTGAAACTGTAACTAGTGATGTATTGGCTAAAAGTTTATGCGATGATATAGCACTCAATATTGTTGTAGAAATAGATAATGATATTCTAACCACATATGTAACTGTACGACTTTGTTTTGGTTGTGGGAGAAATTTAAGTGAGTTGTTGAAAGGTGTTGATTGTGCATTTGTTCACATATGTATCATTTGAAGTGTTTAACCACAGATGAATTCTGTGGCATACGTGAAAATGAACCCTATTTTATTCATTTTTAAAATATTCCAAAAAGACTTAAATTAAAGTTAGGTACATATAATAACTATTTTGATCTTAAATTTGTAGGTATTAACTAAGACCTAAAGGTTATTAAGGTCTTTTTATGAAAAGGGAAAATATTAAGTTTACTAATTGTGTTTTAAAACTGATTGTTTTTATTTTATTTTATCGTTTTATTATTAATTTCTATACCTATATTATTATTTGTTGTGGTTATGTCTAAAAGTGAATTTATTGATGTTAATCAAATTCCTAACTTTTTATAAAATAATAAAATATTAAGTTTATAAATTGTGATAAAAATTCATTGATGGACTGATTGTTTTGTTTTTTTATTTATTATTAATTCCTGTACCTACATTATTACTTATGGTTTTAGGAAGGTATTGACCAAAAGTAAAATGGGTTTTTCTTATGTTTTGTATAATATTTAAATGTATTATACAATTGTTCTAATAAAATATTAATTTAAAGTAGGTACCTATTTGATTTGAAATTATGTTTACACTAATTTACTATAGAACCAATTGAAAAAAATAATATATATTTTTATTATTATTATATATTCTGTTCTTTTATTAGTTGTATTTTAACTAGTTGAAATAAATTTATTTTATAGGTAAGTAAGTACAGATTTATGATTTTTTTACAAATACTCTAGTAGGTGCCAATACCTATGTACTCAGATGCCTATAACAGAAACTAAATGCCAATAACTGTAGTCTTAGTAAAAATTGATAAAATACCTATTTTAAATGAAAATGACAATATTTATATCAATTTTACCCCTTAAGTAAATTAAAGATAAGAATATTTGGAGTAGAAATATTTATTTTCAGTTATTGTATCATAGTTATTTTATATTCCACGATTCATTAAAAATGAGTATCTGCTTAAAGTGCTAATAATTGTATACTCTACCCAACAATTGTTGCAAATCAATCTGAGAGATTATACAAAAGAATAACATACCATTATAATACAGATGAATAGTTGAGCAATACATAATATTTTAAAAATAACAAATACACAAATATATGGTCCATGCTGGTCAAGTTTAGTTTTTAACCAATACAAAACTAAATTTATAATTATTATTAGTAATATAATATATTAGGTAGTAACTAGTAGGTATATAGTCTTATATTTAAAAATAGTTGTACAAGCATTCAGTGCAGTTATCTTAAGCAACTTGAGACAATTATGATGACCAGTGGTGGATCGTTGTTTGGACGAAGGGACGATCGCACCCCCTACTAAAATTAATTAAATTATAAAAATTAATTGTATAACATTATTCTTAATTTTACATTTTACATTTTTAAAAAATATTTTTTATTAAAATGAAAATTTTTAAATAGTAAAATAGTTATAAATTACATTTGTCGTGTGCGAACATTACATTTGTTTCTCTCAGATACCAGGAGGCAGGAGCTTATGGGTACGCGTGTACACGAGCAGTGTTTGGCTTTAGACGACCGGCAGCGTCGTCCGAGCAATATTCTAAATACGCACGTATAATGGAGATGTAGCAATCATGTGCCTAGTGCGTACTGCGTGCAGGTACGTTCATTCTTATATACGGGTATTGGACGACCGGCAGCGTCGTCCATACAGTGATATAATATTACTATATATTATAATATTAGGTATTTTATTTTTAAAATTAACAGCGTAATCGGCTGCTAATAGCTATTATTATTATTTTCATTTCATTTTCTACCGCGACCTACGTGTAGTCGGATGAATATTTACATCCATACGTCTTGTACGTATAAAATATTATATTTATTTATTTATTAATATTTATATTGTTTTTAATTATAATTTTAATTAGTTCAACATGTCGCACCCACGAGCCGCCACTGATGATGACATTATTTTTCTTATACCAATCAAAAAAGCGAAAAACTGCAGATGTTATGTGTTAAAAAATAATTTTGTTGTTACATACGCTCTAGAACAAATTAATGGCTAATACAAATTTTCTGTTGAAAATTGATACCTAACAAAAAAAAACCCTGTGTTGAAGTCACCTAAAATGTATATTAGATTTGAAATACTTGTTAAAAACACCTATATTTGCAATTAAAATGCTTTAAAGGAAGCGACTTCAACAATAATAATTTTTAAAATAACGAAAATAAATGGAAAAAAATGCAACATTTTTAAAAACTTAAACACATAACTATTTAAAGTCGCTCATTTCGCACATTGATTTTCGACTACAAAAGTAATATTAAGGAGCACCGACTTTATTATAAATGAGTATACTCATAGTATAGTAATAATATAATATTATGACCATGTTGAAAATCGACTTGTCCCTACAAATAAGGATTTTTTTTTTGTTGAACACAGCGTATAGCCCGGGTAAGCGAATTTCAAGTAAAATTGTTGGTATTTGTCATCGTATTATTTAATGAAATATTGCATTATTGTCTATTGAAGCCTTCCGAACATATCAAACAAAATATATAGATATCTATCATACGACGGGGTGAGGTGACGTGATTTTGAATATTTTTGAATTTTTAGACATTTTTAGTTATAATTTTTAACATTTGTTAACATTAGGTCATTTTTATGTAATTTTTATATTCTGAGAGGAGCGATGAATGTATTGATTTTACAATGATGTGTTTTTTTTCGTGTACACAAGAAGTAGTCGAAATAATGATTCAATTTTCAACTTCAGTAGCTTTTCTGGTTGGTAGTGAATCTAGTTGATACATTGGGGAGGTCATTTTTAGAAATCCCCAGTAGTTTTCAAAAGCACCAGTAAAAACAAAAATAAAATTAATTAAAAACGGGAATTTTTATGCAAAATAAATTTTTGAGAAATTCGATTTTAAATATTGTTGTTACTATAAAACAAATTACGGTAGACATATGAAATTTTTACTGAATGTTAATACTTGAATTTTATACATTTGATAAAATTTTCAAAATATTTCAAATCTTTTTAAGTTATTTATTAACATTTGAAATTTTCATTCTTTTAGTTTTTTTTTTTTTAATGACAATAAAATTTTATTAATTGCTAAAAAAATCTTTAAAATTTAATACAAGGATCCTAATATATTGTTACAATGATATATGAAAAATATTAAATATCTATTGACACAATTTTTTTTTATAAGCATTTAAAGTTCAAATTTTAGCAAAATACGTAAAAATCATGAACATGTGCAAATTATTTCCAGTTAGAAATTCATAACAATTTTTCATT
>PVMI01007409.1:0-12219 GCA_008528875.1 Aulacorthum solani | reverse complement strand
AATTTCTATGACTGATAGTCGATAAATGAACTAGCAATTTTTATTTTATCCAATGGCTAGGTCGGGCAGTTATTAATGAACCCAAACTTTTAAGCAAAATTAATTGTAGAGTTCTTTCCTTTGAGTCATGGCAATTTTACCCTTTTTGACCCTTTTTTTTTTTTGGAGTGCTCCCCAAACTATTCATATAAGTTATAACCAACCACTTTTTAGTATGGTGTGTCTTGCCAATAGGGATCTGTCTTTTAAAATATAATCCTAAATAATACTGTTGTACGATAGCTATAATTGTATTTTTTTTTTTACTTGCAATTGTTTGATTAAAAAATAATAAAATAGATAAGTCAACAAGTTTCCTGAGTAAGAAAGAACAATTACAGTAACTATTTTAAAATAACAATTGGCAATGATAATATTAACAGTTTCAATTATAAAATAGAATTTCATAATTATCCACACTTATTTGTAAATAACAGAAATAACATTCAGTACATTTTTCAAGTTTATTTTGACAAAAAAATAAAAAAAAAACTGTGCAAAACAGTATTTGTAAGAAAAAATAATATTTTAAATTTGTATAGTAAAAATAAAAATACAAAATGCATTAGTAAAATTGTATGTGTTAAACAAATGTTTGAAAAAAAAATTTAACACAATAATTAAAAAATATGATTAAACAAAAGCAAAATTAGGTTCAACTTAATAATAGAGCATAGGCCATGGAAAAATAAAATATCATTAGTTTTGTAAACATACTATGTTTTTACTAGTTACTTACTAAATAAATATAGATATTATATCAGTTATTCTAAAGCTCCAGTTAGCAGAACACCATCTTCAGGTTTAGGTTCTCTCTTAAATTCTGGTTTTGTTACCATGTACACTACTAATCCTCCGTACAAAATACATAGTAAGCCCAAAAAATTTCCAAACATTCCTTCTTTTGGAAAATGTTTATATTCTTTATCCCTATTGAACAAAACATAAACAGTTAATAATACATCATTTACATATTTATTATTTGAATACATACAAAACAAAAATTAATTTTTCACTGAATCCAAGGACTGAAGTACCAATTGCCAGTACAAAATTGAAAATTCCAAAGAAAATGTGATAAGGCATTACAGCTTCTTTATATTGGGCAGCTATTCCAGGATACAAGAAGGACACAAATCCACTTACAAACTAAAACATTAATATAACATATTCAGGTAATAAATTAACATATTTAAAAATTTGAATACTAACTAACTTTAAAATGATTGAAATTTAACTAACCTGAGAGAGGTACATTGAAATAGTAACAACACCCAACCAACTGTGTAAACTATACAAGTTTGGAATAGGGGGATTACTATATAAATGAGAAGCAAAAGAAGCCCAACCAGCAAGTAACACAAGAACAATTACACAACCATGAATAATAGCATGATGATTTTTCAAATCTCGTTTTTTTAAGCTGCGGAATGTTCTATAATGAAGAATAGCTAAAAAAAAAAAATGGTGTCAACAAATAATTTATTTTAAATATTCACATATTATATACAGACGAATGTGTATATTTATTTGAAAATTGATACTACACTAATAAATAGAGAAACAACCAACTTTTATCAATTTAATATCAGAAGTTTCATATGCTGTAGACAATGCACGCAGTCTATGATGCAAACATAATTTGAAGTATGACAAAACAACATTTTTATTGTTGGTGTTAACTTTTATAAATGACAACATGCATTGATAATTTTTTTTAATATTTCAGATCCATAAAAATTGAATTGTTAATAATAAATTGATTAGATATGTGTTAAAAGTTTGGATGAGCGAAGTAATTTGTGAACTTTGATAAAAGAACCATCCTGTAGATTTAGAATACATAAAAAAAAAAAAATGAAAAATGTTCTAATTTGATTTTTTTTCTTAAATTAAAAAATGTCATTTTTGTTACAGTAAATATTACAAGCTCAATGTTTATTAAATTATACTATATTTGTTGCATCTTAATATTATATGTGTGTATTTAGGAATTTAGGAAAAGACTAAATAATAATAATAATAATAATAGTAATACCTTATTGACTTATAACTAAAAAATAATAAGTAATTAATTGTAATAATACGTATATGTATATTTAATTATATTTATTAATTATAATTAAAATTATTAGTTATGAAGACATAATACCCACATATTGTGTTGTTTCAATTTCATAAACACACAACATTAAACTTGCATTGAGTTAAATACATTTTGGGTTATTAGCATTAAGGCAAAATATAGGTAATCTATGAATAAGGAGCAAAATGTATGCAACTTTGAGCTTTTTTGTCACTACCCATGATTTTTGTGTTAGTCGTAAATGATTAATATCAATGTGGTTCAATATGTGTATAGAACGTCACGCGCACTAAAACATTTTTGTACTTATGGAACAATGAATAATGCCAATAAGCTGATGAAAAATAAACTTTTCAGTGAGCCAATTTACTTAATTTTTCACAATAAACATGCTCATTAAAGAGACAACAGAACAAAAAAATGAAAATGTCTCTCCCGTAAAACATAGAAAAAGGGCTAACATTTACAAATTATTTTTCAAAATCAAAATTTGACTATTATCCAATTGATTTTTGCCTGATAATTGGTCTAAATGGTTAAAAATGCCAATAACTTAGAATCCCCTAAGTAAATTAACATATTGACAAACTAAAAAGTAAGAGCATTATCTATGTTTGGACACCATTTTTTACATTATTTTAATAATTTAAACTATGATAGAGGGTATACAAGAAGGCAATCCCTATACATACTAACTAAAAATTTAAATAATGTAAAAACAAAAGTACAAATTCAGATAATATTCTTATCTTTAAGTTTAATAAATGTCAATTCTTTCTGATATTAAAGCTATACAATAAATTGATGCTCTGAACACTAATATGCTATATTTTAAGTTTATAAGAGATACATGTATAGAAACTACATAATATGGTTGTTATGTCTTCTTAAGAGGATGTTTCATCCACATGCGCTGTCACTGTCTTACTAACACAATGCATGGCAAAATTTTAGGGGTTTTTTTTTTTATTCATAAAGATATTGAAAACTGTTGGATAAAGAATTTGTTTAACTCTCTTATTTTTAATATTAGAGTAAATTGAAAAATGATCAAATTTATAGGTAATAATATTATCTAGGGCATCTTGATACATTTTTGTTTATATTTTAGTTTTCAAATAAGTGTTCTGAGAACTTTAAAAAGTACCTACAAAAAAATAACCATTTTAAATTTTTTTAATGATAACTAAGCTTAAAAATTAAAATATAAGCAAAATCGAGGTACCATAGATAATATTATAATTTTTAACCTACAAGTTTGATACTAAGTTCATTCTAATTTCACAAATTACAGAGGAAAACGGATTCTTCTTAACTTCATATTTGCCATAGGCATTATAGTAAAACAGACAACACTCAGGAGTGAAATATCCTCTTAAAAATAAAGTTCATCATAAAAAACCATACAAATTTTTTTGTTTATTATGTTTGTAAAAATAATTAACATTTTACAAAAATAACACAGATATTGATTTAACTAATATTTTCAACTATCTCTCAGCTATAATTTTTATTTTGTAATCTATAATTTTTGAGATAGCCCTTAGAAATGAGTAATCTTGCTTAACAGTACTTAAGTTTTTTGAAAAATTAAATACACTAGGTAAGTTTTTCTTATTTCAATAGTTAATTAAAACTTACAATTTGCAAATAAATAGATAAAACCAATTGTCATTAACAGTGGGTGCCAGTTGAATATGATTTGGGCTTCAGAAAATCCAAATCCTCCTCGGAAATTGAGAATCCAATAAAACACAGAAAATACAAGTAGTAATCCAACTATCTAAAACAAAAATATTGTAGTAAAAAAAAAAAGCTTAATATTAATAATAACTGTTTTTAAAAAGTACCTACCTGACATATTGTATATAATGATGAATATGCACCAACATGGCTGAAATTTTGAGACGGTGCATTGTTACGATTTTGTTCAGTCATATTATTTAAAGTTACCGTTTCCTCAATTCTATTGTTTTCTAACTCTGGGGTAACTGAAATAATACAACGAGATTAAAAATATAAAAAATTAATCAGTTTTACACTTTGATGTGTACATTATCTTGTTTTAAAATACAGATGGTTATCAGCACAAATAATTTTTTTAAATGAAGACTGATGCATACCTAAATAATTTCTTAAGCCGAAAAAAATGAACGCCCCAACAAAAATATTTAGAGCAAATACCAATACTATTCAGCAACAGGCAACGTAAGTTCGTTGCCAAGGATACATTTGCCAGTAAAGATTGAACGCCGAACGGCGCATGGCCACTATTATGTTATGATAAGATATTATCCGTGTATATACAGGAAGATTCATTTGTCTACTTGATGGTCAATATTTCTTGACATTTTAATTGAATTTGTTCTAATTTTTAATACTTAATAACTATTGTCTATTTTTGTCTATATTAAATAATTTAATACATTTTTCACAAGTTCTACAATGTTTCACTCCGCCTTGTAGGTTAGGTTAGGTAATCTACCTATGTGGCTATGTGCCAATGAAGTTGAAATGTTAATTTCCGACTTCTGATTTTGAGAAGTAATAATCATAGATTATAAAAGTAACTGTATCTTTAATAAAATGATATTTAGGCGTATAATTAAGAGGACGTTACGCGCGTATTTTAATTCGTTATTAAGAGAACACTACACCCGTAAGTGTTGTCTCCGTCTTACAAATGTACAACATAACAAAAACTGTTTTGCGCAGGACAACTTTACTCCCTTTGTATTTATAGTAGAATTACCAAAATTCCACAAAACATGGGAAAGAACTTCATCGGTGTCGTAGCAATTTAATTTTTTTAATAATTAAATGAAAAAAACATTATATTCTCAAACTTAAAACTTTAATTGTTTTTAATTATTATTTGTTATTCAAATGATAAAGAAAACTAAGACACAGATAAAGTTCTTCCCTATATATTGTGGAGTTTTGATTATTTTACAATAAATACAGAGGGAGTAAAGTTATCCAGAGCAAAAGTATTTGCAATGTTGTAAATTTGTAAGAAGGAGACAACACATTCGGGTGTAGTGTCCTCTTAATAACGAATTAAAATTTGTCGTATAAGTCGACGTTTTTTTACTTATAATATTCCATATTATATATTTTTTTAATTGTTAACATGAGAATATTCACTATTCATCGATTTAAGTTTAAAATCTCTCTGTAGATAACATTAATTAATATCACATGGACTATCTTGTAAATTGTAATGTCCATTATATAGTATCTCTTTATATTATAAATTATAATATCAATAATCAGAATCCAGCCATGAGGAGCTCAGGAAATAAAGATAATATTCACTATAATTTATAACATAATTTTATTTGTATCTGCTATTTTAAATTTATTTAGTATTATTATCGCTATGTGACAAGTGTCAAGTGCACTAATAATATATACTATTATATACTTACTTTTTAATCGTTTCCTAGTCATTTTTTTTACTTAAATACTGATATAATTTCGTTTTAAGAGTATTTATTAAAAAAAAAATGTTAACCTAAATGCTATAAACGGTCGTTGCCGATAAGTTTTTGAGATAAAATATACCGGAATGCCAAAGCGAACTTGTTTGAATTATTTACGAGTAGTGCTTAATTTATTTACATTTCCTATTACCGTTTTGTGCACGTAATTAATGGTTTATCAGCTTTATAATAATCCGTTTCAAATTATGATAGTATTATATTATTATTTTAGGTACGTGTTTACGTAGGTATTTATTTCAAATACCCTTGTAGGCTATGATTGTAGGACGTTTTGTGTACGAGTATAACAGTAACACATTCACACGGCACACCGCACACGTAACCGAGTAAGCACTATACTCTTAAATCGTACTTCGTACTTGGAAGTTTTAAGTAGTGATCGAGTATTGGAAATCGTACCGAATCATTTCAATAACGATTGATTATTATTTATTCGATAAATAAATAAGATACGAGAGCTTAGACATTGGAAACGCGTCGACGCGATTACGTGACAACTGACGGCGGATGCGACGCGTAAACAATATTATATTATATAGAGAATAGTGGCCACTTGACGTCTGACCAATCAATTTGTAAGTGATAACTATAAACTAGTCATATGAAAAATAAATAGAATAATAATATACAGCCGGAAACAATATTATCATAATGATTTGACTTAGTGACGTATAATTTGGTAATATAGAATAGTAATACTGTAATTGTTGTACTATGTTTGCAAATTGTTATTATTTATTGTAAAAATATAATACTCATACCCATGTTGAAAGTCCTATAGAATAGTACCTAAATGCCTTCAACAATAAATAGATAAAGTATGCAATATAATAACGGCGAATCGATCAACTGTTGCATTATGTTCTTCTCCACATCGTCAATAGTGATTTGTGAGTTTGTAAGTAGTAACTAAACAGTGAACACGAATTTATACTTATGTATTTATCACTACTCACTACTTATTTGCTAAAGTCAAATAATAAATAATAATTCATAGCCCATAGGTACTAATGTAGCATACTGAATTCTGAGCAGTGACTAGTGAGTGATAAATAATGTTTTTACTTTTTATTGAACATCGATCAGTTAGGTTAGACCAGGGGTGGCCAACCCATGTACACCAAAACATAGGGATCAGTTTTGAGCATATTGAGAAACGTCTGTAACAACAGCTAACGAATATTATGTACTAAGTATGACAAGAAAATATTGATAGTTTTACAATAAAATTTGATTCAAACAGGTTGTTTTGTGTTCCAATTTAAAATAATAGAACAGAACCGTTGTATAAATCATAGACCTATTAACTAACTTAGTTATATAATATGGTATAAATTGTATGGTTACAAATCAAAACTCGTTTTATATTTGGAATTTTTCACTCCAACCATCATCCAGGTGGTCAGACGTGGATATAAAGAGGGGAAGGGCATGGAACAATGGGCCAGTTATGGCATCCCTTAAATCCTCCCCCACCAAAAAAAAATGGTATTTCATTTATGAGAACAAGGATAAAAATTACATACGAAAAGTTGGCCAACCTATATAAGAGTATCCACTTCAAGTCTAATTCAATATTTTACAAGTTAATTTTAAAATTTGGTAGTTAGCACCTCCGAGTTGAAGTCAACATGTATGAATGGTTGAAGTCCAACAAGACAAGTTGTCCTAAAATTATGAAATTAGTATCAAACACAGTTTGATGTTTTGCTATAATTTCCGAGAAATAAGTGTACATTAGAAGTCTACTCTACTCACAAATTACACTTTTCTAACTTCAAGTTGGAGGAAAATAGGATTGTGTCTAATATAATTATTGGTTTATAGTTGATAGATTTAATCAACTCTGTGGTTGTAGACTGCAGAGAAAAATTGCATCAAATGTTTTAATCAAATTAAACCAAAACCCGCTCATGACTATTGCCACAAATTATATGAAAATATTTTACATGAACTGTGCTATTGCTTCCAGCGGAACCAGTGGTATACTCATTGAGATATTACACAATAGGTATAGTATACAATTATAATTTATAGGCATCTAATATAATACAGTAATCATAGTAGTATATTATATAATTACAATTTTTATTAGATATTGATCTGTCCATACTTATTATTATCAGTTATCTATGAATCTATGATCTTAGTTCACGATGATAATCATTGATCCCCGTGATCATCACCATGAACTGGATGCCAAGATGTTCTGACAGGAAGTTCTAGCAATCACCAGCTGGCTGCTGTTGGTTTTTGTATAGTTTGATAACAACATTTAACCACGATAGATAATAAAGAATTCTTGTATTTTCGACGGTAGCCAGTTTGTGTAGTTAGCACGTTAGAAGGATTGTCACACAATCCATAATAATAATATTGTTATCATTTATCACAGAAAATAGAAAAGATGAACTCATCAAATTTACATTTCAAAAAATACTATAGTGGCAGACGGCAGTATAGTTCACTATAAAGTATAGGTATCTATATTCTAAATATGGTATTTCATTTTAGTAATTTAGTGTTGCCATAAACTCATAATTAATATCAATGTAATGATAGGATTAACAACAAAGTTATAACCATAAGCAGAGTACATTATAATATAAGACTTAATAAGACGTCATACTTAAAGTTTGTGTGTAAAAACATTCAAATTGAGAATACCTAGTGATAACTATTTTTAGATCATTTTTGATTGAATACAATATATAACTAGGTGAGTTGGTGCATATTATAGTATATTATATTATACCTTATAGATCTACACTTCTTACACTATTAAAATTTTTGAACGAGCCATTTTTATTATTTATCTTGACTCGTTTACGTCATAAGCTAAAGATACCATACAAGTAGTTAAGATTATATAAATTAATACAAGTAATTACATCATTAGTAAGATTCAAGTTTTATATCATAATAAATATATTAAAAATTAAATAGTCATACGGGTTTTTTCAAGTTAAAATAAATTGAAGTTAATTTTATGTTGTTATTTATTGGTAACCTCAAAATTTTTTTTATTGAATTTATAACATAAATTGATTAGCAACGTTACTGTGTATTTTGTGTATTAAAAGTTTGAAAAAAATCTGAATTTTGTTTTCTGGGCTTCCTGTCTTTACTCAATTTTGGTATTTAGTTATTATACAATACTAAATAACAATAGGTAAGTCTTTACTATTTAAATTATTTTACCTAGACTATTAACAATATAAAACCATAAATAAAATAATAATGAAAAAACACATTTAAAGCTCTTATAGTTATGTTTTTAAAGCTCTTTGAAGAATAAAATTAAGAATAGTTTTTATTAAGGAGTCATGTTTGTAAGAAAGAGCAATAATGATGGAAAATTTGAAATATTGAAAGGAAAAAAGGGAATTTAAGTATAATCTAGCATGTGAAATAGAAGATTTAATGAGTAGATGTTGAAAGTCATATGTGTCTTCTACGCTATTAGATAGAGTATAGTATGGACTGTTATTGGACCTAATTTTTTGAAGTGCTATGATACCAGTTTGCGGACTATGAGTAACCCTGAGACCTTGACTATGACAGTGGGTCTAATTTTTAGAAATATAAATTATGGCTGGTGAAGGATGATTATGGATATTTTTTTATACCCAGAGCAAAGAATTCTGAAAGATTTTACCATTCCAGCATCAAATTTCAATTTAAACTTGTACATGAATTGGGTACAAAAATAGATATTAGTTTCTTGCACAACTTATAACAATATAGTATAAAATGTGGTTAGCTACAGCATAGTTTTTTAAATGCTTAGTTCAAATCATATTTTCTGGCAAAAATATAACCTATATTATGTAATGATATTTTACACATATTTTATTTTATCATTGATAATTTCGCACAATTTGTTTTATTTAGGTTCAAAGTTGTAAGCACACATCAATAGGTACATCATATAATGGCAGCAAATTTAAACCCATGTATATCACTTCCAATTAGTTTGGATAAAAATGATTTTCAAGATCTCATACAGAAGGTCAAAGATTGGACCATCATGCACGGTTGTTATAATTTTTATAAATTTTTACAAACATGTTAATTAATTCAAACACATTTTTTTAGGAGGAAGCATGAGGTCAAAAACACAATTCTCCAATGATTCCTTAACTGTGGTACCGTTTACACTATTACCATCAGTTTTCCCACGATCTGAATTCCAAAAAGCAGTTGCAATACAACCAGCGCTGAATGAGCTTACACATCGAGTATCTAATGATCATGAATTTTTATACTCTTGTTTAGAAAAGTATTTCAAATTTTAATCAGTCAATATGCAGTTTGAAAAAAATTCATTTTTATTTTTAGAACGATAGAAGTTGATGAATTTACTCGTAATTTATTTAAATTATATGAAACTACACGGAATGAAGGTTTCACGCAGGTAAGTTTCTGATTTTTATAAAGTATGTCATATTTTTCACTTTTTATTAAACAGATATGCCTACATTTTTCACATATTTTTACATTCAACAAGCATTTTAAATTGTATGCAAGGCAAAGTCCAAGTCTGAGATTGTTTCATAAGCATGCACTAAGGTGGGGCAAGATGGGCATGTGCACATTTTATGTCCATGTGCAGCTACTGCTAAAAGTTTTTTTACTTTTATCAATATTATAGATAATGACACTTTTTATATATGCACATTTCTCCTTAGGGTGAAGGGGGTACACAAATGGTAAGACATCTCTTGCAAATAATTACTAAAAACCCCTATGGAGAACTGATCTAGGGTTTTATTAAAACATTTTAATAAATAAGTTTAAAATTATAATGGTATAATAATTAAATAACAGCCTAATAATCTAGATGTTACATTATTTATATATAAATACATTTTCTATATGCTTTTGACACTAATAGCTTCAGTTAAAGGTTCTATAAAAAGATTACTAATACAGTAATTTAAATAATTATAATAATTAGAAGAAAAACCATTACTCAAATAGTGATAATAATCGCATCATTATAAAATGCTAAAATTCATTATAACTATTAGCATTTCTTATGGAAATGCCAAAAAATTATAACATTTCATCTCAATGGGGATATACATAAATGCTTATCACGTATGATTTTTCAAGCGCTTGAGCCTGGGAATATTGCGCTCAGACATCATGCAGGAAAAGGAAGCAAGCGATGATCGCATCAAACAAGTTGAAATGAACACAATTGCTAGCGGATTTGGTTGGCTTGGTGTCGTTTCCGGGGACATTCACAGGTCAGGATTAAACACACCTAACTTTCTATACATCTGGACCCAAATCTTTTTTGTTGTGTATATATATATCAGACCTTTGTCTTTATCGAGTATCAGATACTGATTGGTTTGCACTCCTTCTAATTTAAATTGTTTTTTATATGTTCTGACAATATAATGATAAACATAAATTATTTAATATATGTATTCATCGTACTAAATCAATTATTATACAACCAGCATTATCTATTTATATTTTTATAGCAATAGAATGGGATGTAACCTGTTTGTGTAAATTTTTACAATTTTACTTGTAAATTGATAGAATGTTTGCTCTCAAGTATTGAAAATCCAACCTAATTGCTCACATTCTTACAGCCTGTTTGCATCAACTTTTTTCTTTATTCACTTTTCTAACTATTATATTTCATATTTTCATGTAGAAATTGATGAGTAAAAAATACCTTTTTGTATGACTATGAATTTCAGCATCATATCAAATATTAAAATTTAGGTAAAATAAAAAATGTATCAAAAACATTTATAAATGTATAGTATACTATAATAAGTTATAAATACTTTTAACAATTGAAAAGTTTGAAATTTAAATCTTATCTATTCCAAAATTTCATATACTCCATATTGATGCAATCCATTGGTATTCAATTCAATATTTCTACAAATTTAGATTTTAGTTGTTTCAAAATATATTTTACAAATTTCTTTTGTCTTGTAGAAATGTAGTCAGTAATTTGTTAAAATAATGGAGGGATCCAATACTCAATAATTACTTTTTTTTAAATGTCATTAAATAATGTTTACTTTATAAAAGTCATAACCAAGGTTTAGGACTTGTGGGACTTATAATCATCAAAATAAGAGCTTAAAGACTTCATTATTAGCACTCAAAAAAGCATTTGAAAGTATTAAAATATGAAAAAAAACACTTCAAAAACTATCAATACAAATTTTTTTTATATATTAGGGTTTTATACTTAGAAACATTAAAAAAATTCATTCATTTTTAAATAAATCAAAAAAACATTTAGCCTTTTTGAATTTTTGAAAACACTAGAACTTATACCTTGTATTAATTTTCTGAAAAATTGTCTAATTACTGAAAAAAAATTTAATTAATTTGGCTGGTTAGTAAATAAGCGAGCAAATATAAGTTCCGGTGTTTATTACTAGAAAATATGATTCAAATTAGTAAACCTATTTTTAGTTCTTATTTTACCATAATATCCTTGAAATTAACTAATATGTCTAGGTTTTTATCAGTTACACGTGTTATTATAAATCATAATTAAGCAGAAATATTATGCAAAAAGCAAAAAAAAAAAAAAAACACTTT
>PVMI01007386.1:0-11442 GCA_008528875.1 Aulacorthum solani | reverse complement strand
ATTGTGTTTTACATTTTGAGAATGCGCCAGTAAGAATTTAATTTTAATTTGTGTATATGGCCTATATAATAAGGGTCGAATGTTTAATATAATATATTATAAAGATTAAATGTAAGAAAATAGGGGTGCTAACCATAGGTAGATCGTAGATTCTAAATTTTCAATATTATAATTAATAATACATTTTTTGTATACACATAATAAATAAGCTGATTCACCAGGCATTCTCAAACAGTCAAATCCCTCCTTCATTATTTTCTCTGTAGTGGATAGGTTAGGTTGGATAAAGCTTAAAAGATAAAGTTTAAAAATAAATCATTCTAAAATATGTGATTGATGTTTATTTATTAAAATAATATTTCAATTACATAAATAAGTAAACCTTACCCAAATTGGCAATAGTCAATGTTAAGGTGCATTTTATTTTTATATGGAATGATTGGCGGTTAATTTGAATATTACTAGTTCTTTAGCTTTGTTATATTGGAAGTATTGTGAAAAATTGCAATCTAATAGTTGCACTTGACACCAATTGTTATTTTGTGATAACAAATCACTGAAGTATTCGTAACATGGAGCGCAAACTTCCAAATCGACTGAACTAAATACATACCTGATGACAGAAATAGTTTAGTAATATAGTAGTAATATCGTAACATAGCAGTAGTACAATATGAAATTAAAATACTTAAAATAGGTGGTATGGGTAAGTTATAAATGCATTTATATACTATTAAGTACCTTTTTTCCATTCCTATATAAGCGGTTTTTCTAGGAGATATGGTCATTAATTTTTTTAGGGTATTGACAAATTGTTCAGTTATGTAATCATCGTAAATCACTGTAAAAAAAAAATTGTTTAGTATATTTAAATATATTATGTACCTACATATTATAAACAGTGTGTTCACGATTTAAGGTACGTAAGTATAAATATTTCAGCCGATAAAGCTTTAATTTGATTTGGTTTTTTACTGTACAAAGGACTTACTACTTATTTTTATTTGTTTACATTGTATAAAATATAAAAACATCATGTATAAAATGGCCCCACCAAGCTAACTCATGTTAGGCCCATGAATACTATTTTCTATTTAATATTTGACAGAAATATTGCACTTTTTTTGGAAAAATTCAAATTTGTTTTATTTTTTTTTCGTTCAAGCGCAATAAAACAAATTATTTTGGAATTGCACCTCATTTCCTTTCTGAATTTTAATTAAAAATTTAAATTACACTATTATTTTTATAACAACTATTATTTTAAAACAACTGACTTGGAAAGTTTTTCTAAAAATTTGAGTGATTGAGAGTGATATATGATTTTATTATTATTTATTAGTTGTTGAGTTACATCAAAAAGCAAAATCGATTTAGTCAAAAACTGGTTTTGAGTAAAAATTCCCATTTTTCCTAATTTGTTTTGTTTTTTCCGGTCGTTTTCAAAAACTACTGAAATTTTCTATTTTGATAACTTGGATGCACTAACTAGGTTCATTTTCCTAGAAGAAAAGATGTCGAAGTAGAAAATCGAAGCATTTTCACTACCTAACCCAAAAGGTAATTCAAAAACAAAAAAACACACATCATTGTAATGTATCTATGCATTTATAGCTCGTCTTTGAATCGAAATACATACATTAAATATAGGTACCTATGTGACGAACAACTTTGTTTTACTGTGCATGAGCTAAAAAAAATGATTAGTATTGCTAAAAGCTTATATATTGTCCGGTGCGATGTAAAAAAGCCCAAATAATATAATACGAAAGCAATAATAAAAAGTACATCCGTCAAAATATTTAGTATTATCTTAAATTATGATCACACTTATTCACACTGTGGGTTAATTATGATCATTATTTGCAGGTCATAATAATATTTATCATGTAGTATATTTAATTTTTAATTTTATCAATTTGCAATGTCATTAATATATAAATTTTAACGAACCATCGGCAGCTATTATAATATGTATATTTTTTAACTTCTCGCATAATGCATCAGACAATAATTCAGGTTCATTGAAATTCAACGGCATAACTGTCGTTCGACTGACTATTAAATCTTGATTTAAGTTTATGTTTTTTTCAATCATTGACAATATTTCTTTGTTGTTCATATCTAAAAAAAATTCAATATAAAAAATAATACATGTTTATTTATTGATGTCCGCGAGAGCAATAGACTGTGCAATGTGCATAGAGTAGCATATGAATTATGATATAAATTTAACGTACATTACCTAAATTATACTACATATAACAGATATTAAATTATACAACAGATATTTAAAGAAAATACAACCATTAATTTAATAGAATTAACAATATTTTTAAATATGAAGATATTGACAAAATGTATACAACCACACGTGAACAATTAATCAACGCCGAAGTTAAGATTTTCAATCATAATTTAAGTCAAAATTATAAAGACTTTGGCCTATTACAAACCCGAAGCATCCGACGCTTAAGTTCATTAAAACTATAAGATTGTGTGTGGAATGACTATGACGCATAAAAAGTAATCTTAGATCTGGTGTAGAAAATTGGAAGCAACCAACTTATTTCTTCTGATATTTAGGATTTTCGGCACAATTAATAAAGCCATTAAAAGTTTTATAGATAAAAGGCACATCATTAAACTTACATCTGGAGGAATGCGAGTATAATATACCTAACAGCAAAGCAAGTTCTTTCTTTATTCCTTCTTGGCTTCTTTGGTTGTCTATAGTTTTTTTTTTTATTTCAGATGTATAAGTTATAGCAGGTTATAAGACGTGTGTAATATGTCTGAACTTACTAAGTATATTGTATTATTTTTATAAATTATGATAATCTATCAATAGTAATAACCAGATTTACCAGTGAAAATGACTTCTTTGCAATACATGGCAGCTACGATACCAGTCAATCCTACTCCAGAGCCGAGTTCCAATACAATTTGATCATTGGTGAAAATATCTCTATTATCCAAGATAAAGTCACCCATTAATAACGCGCTCCGCCATACTTGCATGCCGACCATATTTAAGGAAGTTCGATTTATATGTTCTATAATACAATATGTCAAAGTCAAACATTAGTTGTTTGTTATGTTAAATCATGTTTTATATGTATATTATTACATTATATTATTTATTATGGTATCTTTATCATAATTACCTATTATAATGCCTTTGGCGAGAGGACTTCTCCGAACTACTAGATCACCATCTTCATCTACGGATAATTGTTCTGGACAAGGATTATTTGGTTGGCATTTAAATTTGAATGTGCTCCTAACACCTACAACATATGTTTATTTTATATTTACATACATATATACATAAGAAATAATCGTCAAATGATTACATATTTTACATGTAAGTCACGTTTTATATAATAATATGTAGGTAGTATTCTATTTTGTGACAAGTACTAGTCGAACACCACATTTGAGAAGTATGTTCTCCTATGTGGTTCCCCTCGAAACTAATACTTTTCTCTTTTGTGTATAGTGTAACAGCATATGATTACTGTTTATAATTATTGTTGTTTTACAAATGTGTACTCATTATTTAACTGTATTATAGCGTATTATACCTATTCACATCGCCGAAAAATAATGTTAAAATAACCATAGTTAACAATTATATATATATTATATTGTTTTCCGGTACTACTTCCGTGCGTGCTCCAAGTTCTGTATTTACGGTTACAGACGATTTACAGCACAGTCAGCACTACAATGGTACCTAGGACAATGATACCAAAATTTCTTTATACTTCAGAATTATAAACGGAAAATACAACTATACAATAGCGTTCATTCTATATATTTTAGTTGCGTATACCGGTAAAGCCATAGAGTGATAAGAATTATTCTACAACTTTTTACACTAAAATTACATGTCATTATATATTATATTATATAATATATATACATATCAAATATTATTACAAATCTATATATTATACATAATATATATTATAATACATAAACATTATAGTATTATTTAAAATCAATAATTGTACATATTTTCAATTTTGTTCTTATTACATATTTATAGAACCACTAAATCACGACAAAGCGTGTGGCGTTATATATATATATATATATATTCATAGATTCATAGATATACGTCTCCAGATCCTACAGACGATCACGACAGCGGACAGAGGAAGGATATCAAAATCATCTATACATTTCGCCTCTAACGACTAACAAGTAGCCATAAAATAAATACATTTCTGAGTTGTAGTTCTAATTTTGTTATAAATAGAATTATGTTCCGTGTGAAAAATGCATGCAATGATGTTGGATTATGCCTCATGCCCAGTTTGGCGTTACCTAAATTTCCGTATAAGGAAAATGTTCTATGTATATTATTTTAAATGTCTAATTTGCCGAAAACTTTTTGGATTAGGTAGTAACAATAATATGTAATCGTCATAAAATATTAAATAATAAATAATAATATAATCGTAATTTACAGTGAACTTATCTAATAATGATGTCCAGTATTCATGTACTGGACGGCCCGGATAAAAAGGGAAGGGGGGGAGGTCCAAAAAAAGTGTTTAATTAGGTACTGTTTTTTGTTCCTTTCCTGAGTATACATATACAGTATACAATATACATACATTTTATTGTTTAATAAACAGAATTATTTATCAAATAAGATATCGCAATAGGTTTTTATGACAATACGGGGAAATCTTTAAAAAATGAAAATAAATACTATTTATAACATTAGACAAGGGGGAGGGATCCACCCTTTGGTTGTGCCACTGATGATGGCTGATAATTATTGACAATATAGCCAATAGTGAAAAGAGTAGGTATAATATACGGTATTATAATAAACTTGAGTTAGTTTTGAATGTTAAGCTATAAGTTAAAATAGTATGATTATACAAAAGTATAATTAATTAGCTTTAACTACAAACAGGATTTCAGCAAATTGGATGTAAACTGGGAAATCGCTAGATGTATGTAAATGTGTCAATGTGTCGTATACAAATTTGTATGAATAATTTAGTCAATAGGTAAACCATCGACCACGCATTACATTTGTTACTTTAACAATTCAGTTTAATGTTTGGTTATACAGTGATGATTGATGCAGTGGCGTAATATATTTTCAATATATTACATTTCCGATATAATTTTTTATATTATGTATATAGTAATTACTAATTTGCGCCGAATACTTTTTGAGGTTTAATTATTTATTTCTGAGTATTAATCACTAAACTTAAGAGATTTTTGTACCTATACTATTATTTTTATGATAGCCATTTAACATAATCTCAACAACTACTCTAAAATATTAAGTTTAACCATGTAAAATAATTGATATCGATAATATCATTCTATTAATGATTAAAATATTATAAAGCGACACTGATTTGACTTTTATCCGCAGCATACACCAATAATTAATGTAAAAAAATATTTATGATAGACATTGATCAATTTAAGGTTATTTAGATACTATTTGAGAGGAAAATCATTATATAGATACCCAGTTTGGAAATCAAAAAAATCCGAGAAAATTACTACATAATAATATAGTTTTTACTAAAGATATCAGTTAACAAGTTCACTGCAGTAGGTGCAATTTATAAACTCCCGCAAAGACTGCAACACAATTATTGTTCACTAATTTTTACGGGTATTATTATTAGATTGATTACGATATTCATACTGAATTTTAGTACCATTGTACAAAAAAATATCAATTATATCCGATGTTAAATTTGTTTAAATCATCAATATCTATTGCAATATTAATTTAAAAAATATAAATGTGCAGATGCGCCTCACACCGCACACATACGCCAATGTGACATATGTAATATGTATATACCTAACTGTATAAGCATTACTGGTTTGGGAAAGGAGGTCAATACTGAACATATTTAATTCCGTTAAACTGTATACGACAGCATACATAAGTATACGTATAAAAATATAAGTAATAAAGTGGTCTAACTAACCTAAAAACAATTTTGTCATTTAGATAATTTTATTTTATTCATATAGTAAATTATCAAATATAATAGGTACTACCTATTCTATTTTTATCCAGGGGCGCCGTTTCAGGTTTTAAATAAAGGTGCCAACATTAATTAAGGCAAGACAAATTGTTTTTTTCACTTGGTTATTTTGAGTATAAAATTAGAGTTAAATATTTTATGCAGGATTTTTAAATATAATTAGTACCAACTATAATAGTATAATATAGACAATAATAATTAAAAGTTTAGTAAGCAACTAAGCAAGTACGTTATATATATATAATAGGTAAATTATAATTAATAAGCTGTATGATAAATAACAAATTAGCAAGGCTGAAAGGTAGAAAAAAAGCAAGTTTTAATAAGGGGAGATCTCCACTATACCTACTTTAAAGCAATATGTTTCATCAGGTATATCATCTTTATATGACCAAATTTATTTTTATTATGAAATCAATGATAACTTCAAACCATTAATTTACCTATCAAGACAATTTCTTGGATTTTGTAACTTGTAAGTCCAGGCCATACTATGGTACATGAAAAAATAGGGTAGCTAAAAGATACCCTGCATCCCCCCCCTCAAACGGAGCTCCTGATTTTATTCATGATCTTTGGCCCAACTAAAATTGAAATTTAGGGAGTTCTGAAATATTATTTAATTATGTGCTCAATTATTAAAGAGCCATTTTTGTAGGAAGTAAAAATTTGATTTTTAAACTAAAAGATATCATAAATTTTAAGTTAACAGTAGTTAACAATAGACACGAAAACCAAGTTCAAATTATTTTTATATTTAATAATTATTAAACATTATCTAGACTCTAGAGAGCACGAATATTAACAAATCCCATTAGATATACGATATACCTTTAAGGCTTTAAATAATGTTTTTTTTCTTTATTTAATTTAATAGTATTTACGTATATCTTAAATATATAATATAGCCAATAGTCATATAGATAGGTTCCCATACAATTTGTTTTTATTTCAAAATATTAGTAATGTACAATAATTAGACAATTATTATTATTTTTTGTATATGTTTAAATCGTACTCTTCTAGAACTTTCGACTTTATAAGCGATTCAAGATACGTTGTTTGATGCCTGGAAATAAATTAGGCCATGTTTGTGTTATCTATAGATATGCCATATTATAGGCAAACATTTTCCGAATTTACGAACCACCTTTTATGTACTATGTACCTGCTACATATTATGGACGAGACAAGTAACATTTACTTAACTCTTACAAAATATTTCGATCAAAAATAATAATATTATAAATCAAAATACTTTTAACACATTTCATTCAATTTAATAAACGGTCTAGAATCTAGATTAATTAAATGTTATGTAGATGATAATATCAATAAGCCATAACTTCTTGCACCTTATTTATAAAGAAAAGTTGGTCTAGAGTTAAGACCAAAACCAGTATGTTTTAATACTTATAATCACAGTTTACAAATTAAAGAAGCATTAAAAAATAGGGGGACTAGCTCCTAGTAGGTGTCAAGTTCACCTCGTCATTGAGTATTGTCATTGTCATTGTAATGGATGTGTACAATTTTAATTTAATGAATTATATCGTTGCATATGGGAGAAATGATTTTGAGCGTTTCGCAAACATTTCGTAAACATTTTAATTTTGAACGCTTTTTTAAAAAAAATCGTGAGTGTCTATTCGATATTTTGTAATTGGGGTCTGTACAACTGTGAGTAACCTTGTATTGAATTGTCAAGCTTTTTACTCTGACACAATGTTCTTATATATAAATCGAAAAAAAAAAACCGAAAAAATTGAAAATAACTAAATAGGTCATTAAAACACAAAAAGACAAAATATTTTTAAAATTATATCATGTGTAGTAAATTCTAATATTAATGTAAAATAAATACTAAATATTCGGGGCAAAATTTCTAGTTATTCGTTTTTTTTGATTACTTTAACAAATACCTATTAAACGACTTACTATTATTTGTATCGTATAGTATTATATTTATAAAGCATTTATAACCAATTATGATACACAATAATATTATTTATTTAAGTATGTAACATACAACTCTAGGGGGGGGGGTTGAAGTGTTTTCAATGCCCGGTTTAATAATACAGCTTCTCTATTACTAATTAGTATGATAATTTACAGTCTATAGTCTTTTCCTTATTGCACACATTAAATAACGATTATGTCTAGGTAGGTAATTTAAAATGTCAATGGAGTAGCCAGGATTTTTCTTTGGGGGGAGGGGTCTAATTATGTATTTACAAATAGTTGGTTTAACTAGGATCTCTTGGTTGAATATAGGTTTTATTTTATGTATCAGTTCTTGTGCGCCTGAATAAATTGTATTTGTATAAACCATACAAATAATTTTAACTTTCTTAAAATTTCGGGTTGGAAGAGGGGGTATATTAAATATAATATGCTATAAAGTGGAAATTTACACAAAATGTGTTGTAGCACACTTGCCTTACAGTTATATAGTATAATTTTTCCGTATTTGAACTGTTTATGTCAATAATATGGATATTATACTATATTAAAGTATGTTTTGTGCTTAAACATACACAGTTTTACGAGTAGCTACATAATTATTAAGAAACTATATATTTTTTTAATACTAGTTGAAATTACAATTTACGTATTACATTTATGTTAATAATAGGTATGTAGATTGTATAGCCCCAGGTCTATATATTACATTTATTTAATTTATAACACTTAAAAAAAATAGTATAGATATATCTAGCCAAAAATATTGACCTCGTAACACTGTACATTTTTAAAGGGATGAAGTTTGAAGTAGTTTGAACGGTCTTACCCCTCCCCTCCCCTACGTCTATGCTCCTGAATCTGTATATTATAGTAATAATATGATGTGTGTATGTTAGGATAATGTGTTATACACATTAATACATAATAAAGTATTTAAATTAGTTATTTTATGAAATTTCCGAAAAAAAATATTCAGCAGGTAACAATTTATTATCTACTTTATACATTTACCACAGATGGATTTAAGATACAGTTCGATAAAATTTATACAACGGGTGTCGCTATGAAGCCTATAGCCTACATTTTAAACTAGATATGTATGCATGTAAAAGGAATATTTTGTAAGTACATTTATACATTGTGCTGAATTAATTTTATTTAAACAGTTGGACAGAATAGTCGGGTGATATACTGGTATACATATTACATATATTACAAAAATATTTTAGTTGAATTTCAAATTTTTCATATATTGTGATATTATGTGTGCCTACTTGAGTTTTATTCACAATTAAAAAAAAACCTACTATATAGGCACACACACTTATATTGAAATTATATGACGATTTAGGTAGGTTAAATTTACCCATTTGCACTGTTAGACGTATTGTATATTAGTTATTACTTAATATGCTTAAAAAAACTTACTTTTTATGTCATGAGTATCGCCAGATTCGTGTTCCTCGTTCAATTCTTGAAATAGTTCCGACTGTAAAGTGTTTGTTGTCGTACTTGTAGTTTCCATGTTTTTTATTTTGTCAAATTAAATTATTTGATATGAAATATTTGTACAAATATGTTATAACACTCTCATATCTAAAAGAACATAATATAAAATGTAATTAATGCACATACATTTAAATAAGCAAATAAGAATAGCCAGGATTCTATTAAACATTAAACGTATGCCAAAAAAAAAAAATGCGCTCAGGGTTTGTGATATGATTATTATAGCCAACAAACTCGGCCAACTTTATTATACTTACTATACATTTGTTTTATTGTCCTCACGCCTCAATAAGTATTTTATGTTTAAGTAACCAGTATTGTCAAGTTAATAGAGTATATTTATAAACGTACTACGTATACCTTACATAATTGTGTTTCTTTTTCTTTTCTATTCACTTATGGAAAAAATATAGGACCAAGCATGGAGTGACTAGGATTTAATAAAGTTACAAGGACTAGAGTTATAAAAAATCAAAGTTCAAAATATACCGCGAGGGGCAAAATCCTCCTTACACATAACAGTCATACGCGTCACCAGAGTTAATAGTAATCAGTCAGTCTCACAGAGTCATGTACTCAATGACATGTTGAAGAAAGTGGGCAATTGGGTATATGTACTAATGTTGTACTTAAGCATTATGTGTCATATAAGTTACTGTAATGGATGTGTTAAATTTGAATTTAATGATATAAAATCATTTTATACGAAAAATGAAGGTCTGTCAGCCTATATCTGTTATAACACTAGACCTTGTCTAGATTTAACAAACTAATGTCAATTTTATGAATGAATGCAATTATTGATATCAAAGTAGTTTATTTTACTCTTAGTAATACAGTTTCAATGAAAACATTGTAGGTTTTTGAAAATTTCATTTTGTGTATGAAATATTATGATATATTTTAAAAGTTTCAAGTGCCTAGAAATAATATTTTTTAATTACAACAATATAATTAAAATTATTATTCTTTGTCTAAATACCTAATTTCATTAAAATTTGAACTAGATGAACCTTGACAATGGGCTTATATTTTTTTCGGTTACAGTTAGAACTACTTATGAGAAACCTCGTTTAAAATTTTTAATTCTTATGATTTGAAATTAGACATTTTAAAATTTTTCAACTACAAAATATACCTAATTTAAAATTTTTATGATTTTGATGAATTTCAATTTTAAATGCTTGTTAAAAATATAGTGCATATACATTTTTAATATTTTTGAACGACTATAGTAAAAACGTAAGAGGAAACGCATATTAAATTTGTAGGCTTAATGACCAAACAAAAAATTGTATTTAACTACATAAATAAAAATAAATAAAATTTGCTTGTTCCTATAAATTGCTCAAAAATAAAAATATTTTGAAAATGTAGGTATCTATAAAAATGCTATTATAAACATTTTGAGAAACATTTTAAATGCTTATCTGCGGTTATTTGTTTTTAACAACAAAATATAAAAATTCACTTATTCAGGAATAGTTAATTTACGGGTGTTCATCTAATACCGTATAAGTTTAAAATTCAAAAGCTCAAAAAAAAAAAAAATTAATGTTAGTTTCCGATAAACTTTGTTTCTGTAGCACCGGTGGCGGTTAGGTTGTTTTGTCTTGGCGGTAAATTGTGTCCGGACTCATTTTACCGCCACCGCTGCAGTGCGTAGGGACCGTTAAAAGTAGAAAAGCTTGAGAAATCGTCTATTAAATTTTCCAATGTTAGGTAGGAAAAAGCTAATAATGCATGGAACAATATAGTCTTACAAAACTTTGGTGAAGTTTTAAAGTAAAAAAATAAAATTAATTCCGTCAAGAACTGGGTAAAAAATTGAGGTTTTTGCTTCCTTCCTATACCTACGCTTTTGAAAATTACTGGAAATTTTATATTGGAGATGTATTTATTCTACAATGATGTGTGTTTT
>PVMI01007329.1:0-26926 GCA_008528875.1 Aulacorthum solani | reverse complement strand
CACTTGTCTCGTTTACCCCCTTGGCATTGCTCTATATTTTGACTGTACTATATAATAGCAGTATAAATCTAACTTTAATATTGTTATGTCTTATTTTTCGATATAGATAGTATAATTTATTAATTTTATTTATGATAATATATTAATAGATAGATGAACGTTTAAGAAATCAAATCGAAGTTTTGACAAAAAATCTAAATGAAGCCCAAAAACAAATGGGATATATAATTAAGGCACAGAATTCAATGGAAGATGAAACCAGAGAAGATGTATGCAAGATCCCTAGGGTACTAAATTCAGTATGCAATGCTTTAAATACTCCAAACCATTTGGATAGGCTTAAAGACAATTGAAATTTGTGTTGATAGCAAGCAAAAATACTTGTATTAAATTTGAAGTGTATTTTCACAATAATTAAATGATGAATAATTATTACTAAAATTGTTTTAGTCAAATATATTTTCTTCCAAGTTTATCATAATGGATTTATTTTTAGTACAAAAAAAATCAAATATCTAATAATTTACAGAAAAAGTTTGTATCATACTGGTCACTCAGTAAATTATACTTATTTAAATATAGATTATTGAAAATACAGTCCTTTAGTATAATTAGAAATTTAAAGAAATTATTTTTAAATGATAAACTAGTATACTTTGTAAATCATCCTGCACCTATATATTTACTATCGAGTTTATGGTTAATTATTTAAATTATAGTTACAGAAGTGTATAATAATATTTGTAGTACTTGGACAGTAAGTTGATGTACATTACCTCAACTAGCATTAGTAAATATATATCAATCACAATTAAAGAACTCGTTAAACAAAATGTGTATCAATTTAGCATTTACTGAATATCAAACAATTTTTGAATATTTAACTATCAATCAAAATCCGAATATCAAGATATGTTTAAATGTCGATCGGTTCTTAGTTGGTTAAGCGTCTAAATGTTGATATTCAGAGAACAAGACTATATTATTCTTAAGTTGTTTAACAGTAAAGTACTAAAGTGGTTTTGAATATAGATTGTTTATGATGGATTACGTGGTTGAATTAAAGAACCTTATTATTGCAAGAATATATTATAATTAAGTAACCAAAGTATCCGAATATTAGGATACTCTCTAATGTCAATCGGTCCTTAACTGGTTGCTTGGTAGTTTCGAAAGTATTTATATTCGGAACACATTTTCAATATACCAAGGGTTAACCCCTAAGGATGTTTATGAACGCATTATTTATAAGTCAAAGTTAATTGATCTTTTTAACATAATAAGATAACTACATTATTATTATTATTAAATCAACTGTAAAATTTACTTATAATTAACTATTTATCGACAAAAGTAAATCTTACGTTCAAGCAATTAATTTTTTCCCGGAATTGATTATTAATTATTTACCTACTTAATATTAAAGTCGCTGATACTATTTATTTACAAACCAAAACATTTATTTATACCCATAAATACATTCTACTTTTAATATAATACTATTAGCAAGGTAATAATAATTATAATAATAATAATAATAATAATAGTAGTAATATTTACTATTTATTACTGTAGGTATAATATTTTGACTGTTTTTATTTCGAGCTCCGATCGTGTGATATTACCTTATTATAGTATGCACCTGAACGGCTATACTGAATCACCGATGTAGTATTGTAGTGTAGTCTAGTATAATATAGTGCTTGCTTCAGATGTATAATATACATCAGTATATGCCAGTAAAAATTACTTTAAGTAAACTTTGAAATATTAGTGAAGAAAATAACTAATAAAACATCAAGTTTGTGAATAATCAGATTAACCGTAACTTAAGTATGATAAATGTTAAAAAATCAGGAAAAACAAATTAAATTAATAGTTAAATAATTTTACTTGTTTATTTTTGAATTATAAATATATAGTATTTGTTAAGCTATTATATCATAGAGTTCATAAAAAACTATATATAATTCTACCTCTATAATAGGTAGGTAGATGTTTTATTAATTTTTTTTATGAATTTTGTGAATCAAGAAATACCAGCAAAAGTCTTGAGGTCAAACCGAGACTAATATTAACTTACAAGTGTAACTAAGACTAATGTACTATAAGCAACTTGGAATTGGTTTTGGTTTGATAATTATAGTTGAAACACATACATTTAGTATATCTAAAAAAGGACAAGATACTAATTTGGCAACTAATCGTTTTTCTATTTTTAAACATAATTTATCGATATTGCTGGTTTAATTCTTAAGTAGTCACTACCTATTAATAAAGTATTATTGACAGTTTGAACTATCCGAAAATGTTTTCTTTCCAGTTGATTTTTTCATAACTGCATTTAAGTCCTATATATTTACATAATTTATTTCTGAATCAAGCACAGCATTATATGTCCATACTATGCACTAATATTTCTTCGATTAAAAATACAGTGATTTTTCTATTGAAAAATATTATCTGTTAAATGAAATACTTTTGTGAACCAAATTTATTTAATTTCATTCAACGAAATTCTTTATAATATGAATTTTTTTGTTGTCCATGAAACTTCGTATTATGGAAGTTTCGTTGCATAGTGATGTAGGGAATTATTATGATAAACTTGAATAGGTCCCAACAAGTCTTTCTACTTTATTGCAAATAAATAAAAGTAATGTTGATTTGTAATATAATTTCACAAATGTGTTAGATACTTCTTTTAACTCTGACATCTTTTTTAAATAACCATTTTCTGCTATCGACTCATTTGAGGATCACTCAAGGACCAATCCAGTCAAATGCTGTAACAAGAAACTAAATACGGCCTCCAAGCATTATTAACTCAACCACTGAGAGTTTAGGACAACAATTATAATATATGCAATCAAGTCCAGGTAGAAAGGTCACACTGGCTTTGCCACTGTGGTGCTTGTTTTCAACGAAGAAGGCAAGTAACCCGGATATTGGGTGCTATCACATACATCGTACTCACTGTTTCACCGAGAACAGAAAATGCAATAGGTGACCAGACGTCATCAAAGTACAAAGCGGTCGATATAGTTTATACTATATATAAGCCACCCCTGCCAAAAACACATCAATGATTCCATGCAATAAATATCGAAATTATGAGTAAGGCTGGCAAATGGAAACGCAGGTTGGAAAGGTTTCATACCGAAACGAGAGGCGGCCAGAGCGAAACAACAAATCGGATAGATATATACCTACACACCCGTCTCCATAGTGGTGGATTCACCTCAAATATTTCCAGAATAAACTATATTCTGTCGCCAACAACCATCCAGATATTTTGACAACAACTACCATCGACACTACTCACTAACCCGTTACAACAAGTTTCAAAAGACGTTTAAAAATATCAAGTCTTGAATGCTGAGAAATGTCGCCTGGTTCTAAATACCGACTGAAAACCGAACAAACGAATTACACCGTTGTGAAACTAATTTTATTTAGTGAAAATAATGCATATATTTTATAACAATTTACATATTATTAAAACTACTTTTTTTGTCGATAAAAATTATACACTTAATAAAACAATTTTGAATACAATAAGTTATGTTGAACTTTTGTACAAAACAGGGTTTATATATGAATGTATTATTATAACAACGTCATAAATCCGTAAATAACATATATTTCGTTGAACCTAAATGCATACAGTATATTATAAGCTACGGTATGTTGATTTGCACACACTAGGTGTTTAATAATTGAAATACATCCGATTATTATTAATCCTTAAATAATGCTAGTGTATAGCCGTATATATGTACACGGTGTCTCTTATATATTTATTATTAATGTATCATTCTCGATGTTCGCGTTGTCACAAATAAACTTTTTATAAGACATAATTCATACCCAGGTACCAATTAAAAATTATAACATTATAAAAACCATATTAATGAACAAACAGAGCTCTTTAAAATACTTTACCTAATATGTATTATTTAAATGATATAATAGAAAATAGCAAGGTGTTAGGTCTACTCTATTGGTTTAAGGACTACAATGAAAAAACGTAAAATGTATTAGGTACGTACAATATTGACAATAGTTTAAACCTAACCTACATTTTAATAACAAATATTTCGGGAATTAGTCCGTATCGTCCCTCGTCGGAGAAAAAAAATATAGTTGGGTACACAAAAAAAAAATAAAAATAGTAGAGGAGCTTCGTCCCTCTGCTCTCCACCCCACCACAATCTGAGCACTGCTTAAATATACATATAATTAGTAGCAATCCTAAGATAAAATGTAATTCATGAACTGAATAATCAAAGTTATAAAGAGTACTTTAGTTAATATGGAATAGTCCTAATGCAATTTTTCTATTATCAATCACCATCAATATGAAAGTAAAATTAAAAACGAATAATATATTAATAACTTGGATACAGATGAATAAAAAACTATTGGGATGAACTAATAATTACATTTAAGGTCAAAAATGATGGAAAACGAATATTTTCACAACAATCAATGTTCGTTGGAAAATAAATAATTCGATTAACATAAATTTAAATGAAAGAAGGAAATGGCCCAACAAAGTGTAATAGTGTATATTCCATAAACTTAACTTAGCTAGAGCTCTTTCGTTCACTCAGTATAAACGTACCTAGGTAGGTTATGAAGTAACTAGAATCTAAGATTTATGTGAAAGTTGTTTATGTTGGCGTTATTAAGTTAAAATAGATTTTAATTTGATTTTTATGGAATGGAAACTTAGTATTATAGACTGTAAAATATCGTTTAATTGAAAGATATGTGAACTGAGAGTTAGAGTGAGAAGTATAAAACTTTATATCTTCAAATAGATACAATATATAATTTAAATCTCTTAAGTCTTAATACATTCTTACCAGTTTATGCAAATGACACATCGGTATACTAAGAGTCACTTTACTACCTGCTGTAAATAGGTAATATACAATAGGAACTGTCTAAAGTTGTCTTAGTGAGAAATAAATGGTAAATAAATGAACAGGAAAATAAAGTGTATGTACTTCCCAACAAAGTTGTATACAAAAGATCTCTTGCCTCAATTGTATGTTTGTCTATAACTAGGTGCTCATGAACAATAATAAAGCATATCAAGTGCTATACCTATATAATTTCTACAAATGTATAGGTAATAAAGTAACTCTATCTGTTATTTAATGGATTGGGTTAGGTTAAAAGAAGAAACAAAAAAACCATTATATTATTAATTATTGTATTACAAAATATTATGTTATTAACTTTTTTTAATAACTATTTATTATTTATATTTAATTTCCTGCTATAGACGTCTGGCACAGTTTATTCTATACCCCTTAGTACAGATGTACAAAAGTCCATTATTCTTAATGACATATGTAGGTGGTAGGTACTAGATGTCTAGGTAGGTAGGTAGGCAAGTAGCTAGGTTAGAAACTTACATTCTAAAATAATCTAATGTATATATTATAAATGTTTACATAATATGATGTTCTCGTGTTAAATAATGTATCGACTTACAAGTTCGAAAGGTTTTAAATAATATTGGATTATGTGCCTACGAAATATAAAAAAATTGTATTTTAATGAAGATTATAACAAAAATATTATGCAGAGCAGTGTAATTTAGGGTGAGAAAACCTGATCATGTATACGTTTAAGTGCCAGGAAATACAACTTTCAATGAGATTTTTAGTGATTAGTTAGGTCTTACAATAATGTAATGAAATAATTAATAGATACCTAAAGTTTGGTACCTACCTTATTCAATTAAACAGTAAATGGTAAAAATAAACAAATAAATATTTATGATTAGGACAAAGTTAGACAACTCATCTAGTTTATTTATAATATTACATGAATAAACGATTTCAATTAAAACGATATTATATACATTTTTAAAAACATCATTCTAAGTGAAATTCCTTATAAATAAATACAAAGATCATAACTTAATCATATTATTACTTTTGAATTGTTATTTGTTACGTGCTTGAAAATTTAATAAGATTCATATATTCTTTTTCTTATTAATGAGAATTGATGCTTCAACTACTGAGGTCATTAGCCTGTTATTCTGTGTTGAGAGGAGGTTGGTTGATTGGAACACGTATGCATGTGTGGCAATTAGTTTGTTGATAAAAATTCCTTATGGTCACCCATCCGAGAGCTAGCAACGCAGGCTGATACGTCCGCTCAGAGCTTTTCCGCAGATTGATATAATACCCCAATCCAGATTCATCCGATTCATATATTATATTAATTATATATATCTTCTAAAATAATCAATAGCAGTAAAGATTTTATTTTTTTATTATATTTATAGTAATAATAAACCTACGCAAAGTAATTAAATTTATTATATTATATTTCCTACTTATGTTATCCATACTTATCCGTTTAATATTAAATGTGTATTAAAATTCTACACTCTGAAATGCATTATGATATTAATATTTAAATTTTCTTTACGAAAATCGTAAAATATTTATGTTTGATAGTTGGCTGTATACACTTTTATTAAATAATAATAATAATAATAATACAATATTTTTATTATTTACAATGAGAATGTAGAATTATTTTTATATTTTAATGATATCTTTATTTCAGGTTCATATTTCAATACATTTAGATATATTCAAATATTTCATTATAACATAATATTATTTATAATTTAAATTCTAAAAAGTATAAGAACTTACGATTTGTAAATAAATGTTCGTATTAAATAAAACATAAATAAAAACAAATCGGTTACAAGATTCAGGAGGGCTACTTGGGTTACTTGGACAGGGTGTCTTTAAATTCAAAAACAATAATAAATCATCGTGTTCAAAAAATAAATCTATAAGTCTTTTGTACATCTGAAACAGTCTTAAAATGTACTTAAAAAACAAACACTTGGTATATTAGTAGTTTTAACAGTTTTTAAATGTTCTCAAAAATGATTGAGACATTTTTAAAATGTTATTTTTGGCAAAGATATAATCTCAATTAAATTAGTAACCATAAAAAAGAATCGCAAGACAGATAATTATACACCACAATTTATTTGTTTATTTTTAAATATAACATTAGTTTAATAATTGAGAAACTGTATACCTAACTGAGCATAAAAATTCGCATCGAAATGGTCGACAAAAGTTCCAAAGTAACAATATCAAAAGGAAACACCGCTAAGCAGAAAAAAGTGTTCACCGAAGATACCGAAAGAAAATGAGCTAAAGTAAAACATTTTATAAACAAATATCATTTTATTTATAATGAACGTTTTAATTAAATATATGTTTAAAAAAACTATATCATTTGAAATAACTTGAAACTATACTTTTTCTCATCTCTGAATTGATAACAACAAATATATGCAATTGACTTTATGTTAATTGAGTTTACACAGTAGATATAGGTGGGCATTTTATTTCACAATGACTTTAATTAAACCAAAAATAAAATAAATACAAATTGTTTATTATTAAAGACAAATAAAATAAATAATCTTCAATCCAGTTTTTAAAATCTTATAACTCTTTTACTTTTCAGATGATGTCGGCACATGCCACTGACGTCCCTTAAGAGTGCATCATTAATAAAAATATACTATATGTCATAAAGCAATTATTACCATAGTAATCAATTAATACACCACTATTATAATTGCTAGTTTTTAGATTTTATTTTTAGAGTTATAATATAATAAATGATTCCAACGAAATCGAATATTTGTTAAGAATAATATTATTTTCTACAAAATGCAAGAATATACGTAAAACAATCTTTGCGACCAAGTGTGTTGAATTTTGGACACTAATCTTACATAACTCACTATGACACACATTGAAATATTATTAAAAATTGAAAAAGAGGATTTTAATCAACTACCTCCATTCAAACCCTCTTGTGTACGTATCTTGTGTTTATTGTACATATTTTGTAAATATCCGCTCTCATATTGATAAAAATATTCAATTATAACCAACAGTGAATGTCAATGAAATCAAAATTAGTTTTTAACGGAGGTCGTTCTACTTTAATAATAATATCGTGAATTTGTACTTAGAATACTGCATAATAATAATATTATACCTAATATAAAACATATTATACAAATAAATAAAACATTTGTTCATGAGTAAAAATTTACACAACATTTATTTGAAGTTAGAGAATTTGATGAGTAATTTATATTTTATCATCTTTTGGAATCTTAAACAAAAATAAATTTTAAAAATTGTACTAATGATAATGAAGTTGTTTTCATATATTGTTTGAATAATATAATGTTTTATATCTATTAAAAGAACAATATTTTGTGTCTTTACTATAAAATATAAACATACAACTATAGAAATATTGAGCAGAATACTAGTATAAGGTATATGATATCTATATTGTCAGACCAATAGATTTAACACGTTTTAATTTTAAATTGTGTTAAATGTGTGCTTAATTATTTTAAATAGTTATATGATTATTGATTTTTTTCAAACTTTAGAAACAATATGGTTTATTAATTGAATTAACAATACCTATTCTAATATATATTTTTTAATTGTATTGTACGGATGATGATGCAATTATTAGTTCAAACTGGGCTAAGGAAATAATGCCGAAACAACAGATAAATATATAATATAATATGCTTAAGACCGATTCAACAAAATGTACTTTCAATATTATATTATGATCTAAATCAACTGCTACAGTTGCATTGCATTTAAAAATTCGGTCGATGGACTCATTATTTAGAGTGTAATGGTATATTAAAAACAAATGTACTGTACTCATTTAAATTATATTAAATTTATTTGGAAATGTATACATTTTCCTTAAGAGCGCTTAAAGTTTGGAATACGTTGTATAAATCATTATCGCAATAATAAATTTTAAAATATGATAATAATTTCTCTAAATTTGATAAAAAAAGATTTTACTTTAAAATCAGAGAACTACGAGAAAAAATGGACCTCATTTGCAGTTAATGTTGTATAATGAGTAGGTAGTCATAATTAAATAAGTTAATAACAAAGCTATTTTACCCATTTGTAACACTCTGTAGTCTACAATTCGTATTTTTTTTTTTATAACAGCTATAATAATGGCAAAGAGTTCAGAGTTGTATTTAATTAATGGTTTCATAATAAAATCACCATTTATAATACTAATTCTATGGTACAGTTGTTATTGAGTATAAGAATAAATGTCAACATAATATATTATGAGGTTTATTTCATTGTTTTTAATGATTAATTTTGTAAGATAGTGAAAAATATTGATGTAAATAAATGTTGTGCTAATCACCTCGTCATTTATGCCATGATCAAACAATAATATATAATATGTATATAATATTTTGAACATTAATTTTACGTTATCAGATGTAGATTAGTCCGTATCAAACTGTTCATACCTTAGTGTATAAGGTAGTAAAGCTATACTTATTAATTAATAACGAACTCCAACATCTTACTATTTGAAGTATAAATTATTTATTACGGTTATTCTTCAGAAAAAAAGTTTATACTAATATTGAAATTTATAAGTCTGGTAGATATATCTATATTTTATAGTAAACTTATAGAACTATTACTGAAATTCTCTTGTATAATAGAAAAAAAATACATATTTGTAAAGTTTTTTTTGCGAAACATAGATATGAATAAAATTAAAAATGTCTAGTTTTGTTTGAGTATGAATTCTTGTATGAAAATTAGGCATCTTTAATAAATTGAATCGTTCTGCCCTGAGGTTAAAAAAATTTTCGAAGGATATATATATTTTTTTATTAGAATTTTTGTATATAACAACTTAAAAGTCCTCGGGCAGTCATAATCAAAGCATTTAAACCGTTACAATGCAAAATGAAAATAGTCATATTACATTGAATAATAAACTTGAAAAAAAATTGAATGTTACAGTAAGTTAGATGTTTTTTTGTTTTATTTTAAAATTATTTATTAAAAACTTTAGAATTTTAAACAATATAATACACAAATATATTATGGTATACTCGTATATACAAAGTATTTTATAGTAAAAATAAGCATATTAGTTGAGTTTTGTTTCGAAGTTGCTAAATAATGGATAACTAAAATAATTTAGATCTTTCAAATACAGTGTTTGATATACCTCATTATATCAATACATATATTAAAACATTGATTATATTATTTCGAAAAAAAATATTTATGTTGTTTACCCACCCCTTGGGACAATGGTTGTCATAAAAAAAATAACTAGAGATATTTAATTTAAATAAACATAATTTTAAAAATAACTGATATCAGTCTAATTTTTTTTATGTAATTTAAACATTCCCTACCTGCTTAACTGTTGAGGAATTATTTTATAGTCCCTAAATAACAATTTTTATCATGACTTCACTCATCAACATATAATAGCCTTGTTGAATATTTGGTCTGAAATTGTATAACATTACAATCAACTCGATTTCACACATTTACTTTGTCATTTGAGTACTTCTACTAGAAGTTTACCAGCAAAGACATTTCATACAGGACCCTTTAATTCACTTCCACCAAAAATAGAGGTTGTTTGGTTTTCGAGCACCAATAAAAACCTTTGCACGTGGGTTCGATGTTATTTGAATATATAAATATATATATATATGTTATAAAGACATACATGTGTGTAAGTATTACACTCATACCTACACATTTGAATTTTGTTTTTATTAGATTTTGCATAGTATTCGTTTTTATTTTTGAAAAATTCGTATTACGTTTTATTTGCCTTTGTTTATAATCCATACGTATTATATTATGATAATTTAATAATTTTACCATATTGTTTAAATGTCAAGTTAATTAAACATACGCTTACAATACATGTTGGATATTTTTCAATCTTGATGTACCTAAGTATGTATCTAGATGTATATGTATATGAAAACAGATTATAAATAAAATAATTAAACAGATAATTTTACTTAAAAATAAATTATAGTTTCATCAGAATATTTTAAGTTAAACTTGGCTGTATAATATTATATTTTTCTTTGAACGCAGCCATTGAGCTTTTTTTTGGAACTGTGTATTGTGTAGCATTGAGACCTAATTTTGAAAATTAATCAAATATTTTAGCATACATCAAAGATAGTACTATGTATTTGTTATATTATGATATTATTATTTATTATATATTTTCTATATTGTATTTTACTATGAATTAGTATTGTTTTTTTTACAGTAATTGATCAAATATAAATGTTATTGTTTTTTTTTTTTTTACTTAAATAATTAAATGATAATACTATTATATATTAAAAAATGTATTATATTATTTGTATTATATTTTTATAATTAAGAGAAAGGAAAATATTATATAAACATATGTATAACTTACTGATATATAAATAGAAATTAAATAATCAAACATAAATGAATGTAAAATGTTATAATACTCAATATTTCAACCATTTTTATATTATTTAAGCGGAAACTGAAAAATGCTAATTTATTATTGACTTAATAAGGTCCATTTAGTTCCATGTGAATAGACAATAATTACTGTGTTGTGTCCAGCCCATGTAAAAAGTTGAAAAATAAAAGCAATTTCGTTTGAACCCCTGTCAAGCCGGAAAAAGTTTTGGTGACAAACGGGGAATAGTGAGAGGAAAATTGGAGTTTATCAGTTGACCTTAACATTTTCGGTTTGCCAGGAAAATAATCTAAAATAAACATGATAATAAAATATAAAATAGCGAAAACAACTTTTAAAATATAGTTTTGGTAAGTAAGGTAGTTATTTTACTACCAATAATATTTAGGTGAGGTATACAATTTGTTGATAATAGTAAATTTAAAAAACAACAAACAATTTAGTTGCAGTAAAATCAATTCTAATTACATTGTTAAAAATGAATAAATAATTAAGCACAAATTACAATTGTATTCGCATTGACTTTATTTTATCAACGTTTTTAAATTAGAATTCACTCTATTTATAAAAAAAAATTGATAAAAGGGATTATTTTTAGACCACTTTGTGTTATTAGTTTTTTTTTTGTTACCTGCTGCAGAATGTGAATTCTATAACTTTACCAATTTATTGTGTAAGTAATACAAACTCATAATTATGTAAAAATAAACAAACATTGTCAAAATGTGTAAATCATTTTTAGGTATACAATCATAAATACGCATACTTACTTTACGCTGACATATTTTTTACAATACAAATTTATAAAATGTATGAAAGGCATAAAATTATTTTTCTTTTTTGTATTAGTGCAGTAACCTATTCATCATATGTTATCATTGTAATTCGCAATAAATTATATTGGAAATATCTGAATATTTTTTTTGAAATTATTTAAAAACAACTATCTTATCTAATAATTTGTATTCTTACTAGTTTTATATTAAACAATATATATATATATATATATAAATAAAATATTTGTATAATATGTAGGAATTATTTCTAACAGTAGATTTATATAACTTATTAAAACAAAGATACAATTTTACTTTAGTTAATTAAAACTTATAGGTATATGAAATAATGTCATTTTTTAGATGTTCTTAGGTACTCATTAGGCAAATATTTTATTTACTTAATGGTATCTAATAATATTTTATAAAATCGTATTATCAGATTTAAAGGCAAACATATTTTTTAATACCTGATAAGCCATCTCGGCTGCACACAATTAAATATGTGCCAAAATACTGTTTTTGAGAGTTACGGATTTAATTGTATACAATAGAAGAAGGCTATTTGTATTGAGATACAAATGTAATTGTAATGTACCTAACGTCATTGTTAGCAGACAGTTTTTTTTTCAGTTGTATCATGGGCCGGTCAACATTTTTGCTTCCCTGTCTAAAACTGAAATCACGTCACTGCGTACGTCGTACGGCATAGCCCCTCAGCTGCATTTTAGTCTGGTCTAGTATTGCGAGTCTTCCGTACAGTCGTATTTGTGTTCCTGAAGACGAAATAATATCATTCCGGTTGAATGTGCTCCACTGCCGAATCTCATCGCGTACTTATGGCCAACCAATTCTAGGATGGATTAAGTAAAACAAAAGCCTAAGTACAACAACTGTCTGAAATAGCCCGTGATTTACAGCAGCTTATTGTACCTAACCGATTCGCCCAGAAAGTGTGCTACTGTGGATACCGGGCCCCGTGCCTTTGTCAGGTTAGGTTAGGTTAGGTCAGGAATTTGTATTGATGGCACCTTCATGATAGCTTTCAATTCAATGTCCATCATAAACCAGCCAATAGTTCTTGCCAACTGCTAAGACACCAGTCCGAGTATCAGCATAACTGTTACGTCATTCGTAAATAATTAAATACCCATGTTTGTTGCCAACCCATTATATAGTTTTATAATATAATACATTTTTATCAATTGTTTTTGTTCTTCTGATAAGCGATATATTTGTATATATTATCAGTACTAAATTTATTATAATAACCACCATTTTGTGCTAAAATATTTACGAGTATTATTATATATTTATTATCGGTGGTGCATATTCCGTCAATCTCCATATATTTTTCACTTTTCACTTGTCAGCGTAAAGTGATATTTTTCTTAAATTTTTTCCATTCTTATATATATATAGTCCACTATCATCACACTGCTGGTACCCATACATCGGTGGAGCAGTAACCGTACGCCAACGATCGCCCGTGAGCGGACAATATACCAGCTGACGACACCAACTACGCCGTCGATCCTCACGGTTGTTTAAACCACCTGTCCCCCACATAATATTATATAGAACCCCATGACATATTTTAAAATACTCATGATTTGCTTCAAAAGTAAAATATGGAAAAAAGTCCTCAGGACACCTAAAAATATTCTCACATTATATTGTTCCATAATAAATTGTAATTTGAAGTAAAATGGATTTTACTATACTATTGACATAACATTTGCTACATTAAATTTCAGTGAGATGGATACAACATAGACAATTTTCGTTTTGTATCTAAAATTTTGTTTAGTTAGAATTTATGAGGAGTGAATTGTCTTATTATTGAACTTTAAGGTAAGAAAATTATCTGAGTTCTTTTGTTAGTTTTTTTTTTAGATAAAAATTTAAAAGACAGAAATAAAAATACCTATAAACCCAAAAGTTATATGATAGGTCACTTAAAAATTAAGATACTGTAAAAATCAGTAAGATAGTGACAAAAAAGATAGATAATATTTTTACCTTAAAGTTTGATAATAGTTCAATTTGTTCTATCATTAAAGCTAACAACCCAAAATATTTGAACCTATGGTCGCAAATATACTTCGATATGTGTTTATAAGACGGTAACATAACTTCATGTATATCGAGTCCTCTTAAATCACCAGCCCCTATTCAAAAAATTAATAATATTAATGTTAAAAGACAGAGTTCAAAATTAAAACATTTCCCCAAAAAAAAACACTGCAAAATATTATATCAATTAACACAGCTTTAAGATTATAATATAATATAAACTTTCCTACACAAATAAAAATTATTCAACAATTTATAATTTTTAAGTTGTTAGTAAAGAGTTGGTTATTGATTAGTGAAAGATATTTGCAAAATAATTTTATCAATATTATACATAATAATATCATGGATATTTTTATTTATTCATAATTACATGTTATTATTATTATTTATAAATATGTAGGTAATATTATGATTTTTGTTTTTACAGACTTGTCTATTAAATCGAGTATCTTACTCTTAGTGATATATGTTTTTATACAGTATTAATAAATTTAACTTATTCTTGTAAATTTAAAAACTTCAAATAAATTGCTTATATTGTTAAAGGATTTAAATTGCTAGTAAATCATTTATTATTGTTATTATTATTAAACCATTGGTTTTCACCCCATTCCCTAAAAATGGGTCTAGGAACGCATTTGGGAGGAACGTAAAATTTCATTATTAATCTCGTGTATGGGAGGGAAAAGCTTATAAAACGCAAAGAGATTTATGTCACCTGGTGAAACTATCTTTCTGATAGTCTTTCTGACCAAACAATTAACAATATGATGTTTCGAACGGGCAGATCTCTTTTTTTTTTTAGACAACAAGAAAAATTCTAAAATGTTTACAGACGAAAAATTAAATTTGAAAATTTTAATTGGTAATCTCTGAGACAAGTTCATTATACTACCATAAAAATGTACCAATTAAATACCGTTCATGGGAAGCGAATATTTCCAAGACATTAACTTTGATTGTAGAGTGATTGTATGTGTTTCATAAACATATAGGTACAGCAACCAAAAATAACTAGCCGTGGCCTTAATATGGCAATGAAACAAACAAGAAACTGAAAGATTTTTAAAATATTAATAAAAGATAAAGTGAGATAAATGATACTCATGTGGTTTTATAAACCTTATATTTAGTTACCGTAAGTAAAATACGTTAAGTTGTAAAGACTAGAATAAAATAGGTCATTTACCAAAACTGTGTAGGGACAAATAAATCTAAAATCATTATGTTGAGGTAGATATACTAAACCACCATAAATATTGCAATTGAATGTGGTTATATCTATGTATAATACAACTTAAATTTTCTAGTTGCATTAATAATAAAATACTGGATCATCAAAATATTTTGCAAGCCAAAGCCAATTAATTGTGTGTATATACAAATTGGTTTTTAAAAAGTTAATTGAAATTATTGGAGAAAGGTTTACGATAGACAAAATTGAATCTTGTCAGGTACCACACCTGCGATGAAAACAAATTGAATAGTACTATTATTTTTTGATTAAAAAATAACTTTATTTATATGATAATAAATAGGTACACATAACCTTAAGTTGAATAATCTTTAGTTTTCATAATAAGTTAGGAAACTTTTTAGTTAATTAGATTTTTGAAATGTCCATAACTAACTTGAATTATTTTAGAATACATAAACAATGTTAGAAGGTAGTATAGAAAGGTAAAGATTACATAATATATTATAATATATATAGTAAAGCAATTACCTTTTGGAACTAAGCCGAGTTGTTGAAATTTTCAGGTAGTGGTTGAAAATGTGTATCAAGGATTAAAATGAGTGAAAAACGTTTGAATTGGTTTTTTTTTTATCATACAAACTGTAATACACTATTGTGTGGTACTTGCATTTAAGTATTTAATACGACTTCATAACCTCTGCAGTATTTGGTAACAATACATTTGGATTACATATAAAATTATTATTATTATTAAAAACAAATAATTACATATTACAAATTAACTATATAATTTTATTGAAAAAAATCATCATTTTTTTTTATACATAATTTTTTCAAATAGTACGTCCAATGAATCCTCCCCCCCCATCTACACACACGGACAAACATAATTCATTTTATTTCTAACGTTTTGCAATTTTAATTTGACTACTATAGTGTCTCTCGAAATAAATCAATGTTCATCTTAGGGCCTGTAAGAACAAAATACTCGTGGGAGTCTCAAGTTCACAAAAACCCTCGCCCCACATAGTTTTCGGAGGATTTCGATGTATAAAAATTAAACTCCCAACGAGCATCTAATATAATTAGTTAACTATAAGTATATTTCAAGTTTCAATGCACCCATAGTTCAATAAATGTTGGGCTCAACGACGAATTGTAATTTTTGCGAGAAACATGCAATTATAGATAGTAATTAGATACCAATTTTAAGTTTATGAGGCCATGCAGGGAGGGAATGGTGACTCACGGACTTTCGAATAATAGGCTATTAGTTTGCCATTTTTCAATATGATTTTTTCAACTAATCAAAACGTGATTTACCTAATTTTTGTAATGTGCGTGAACGTGACATGACAATGACTTTTTAATGGTAAGTACCTATATTAAATTTCAGCTTATAAGGAGTGCAAACGGTTGAATCTTTTATGAAATATATGGCTCCAAACAAAAATGATGGTTCCATTTTTATTGTTCCATTTATTTTTAATTTATATGTCATGTTTTAAACCAAAGTACGAATTAAATTTTTTTTAAATTATATTTATTAGAAAATGTTATTTACAAAGTACATTTGCGATACAGAAAAGTTAACAGAAATATTCTTGTAAATAGGTACAAATAGTGAAACTTTTATCCTTCATAATAGCTTTTACATTAAATTATTATATTATTATTGTCTATATAATGTAATATGTTATAATTCATATTTTTTATTGTTTATTAGGCTCAAGAATTCATATTATAAAATCACATTATTAATTGAGACAAACTAATTTCCATATAGTATACCTATACACATTGTGTAACTTTCATTATGTAAATACTTATTAAATGTATTATATTTTGATTTCATAAGAAACTTAAGATTCCTTTAATGGCTTCAATGAAAAACTTTAATTTTTAAAAATAAAAATGAATTCATTATATGTATTCCGTAACATAAAATGTATTAAAATCAAAAATTGAGTAGATATAATGATTTGTTATCTATATATTATCCAGACATACTGAAAAGAAAATCGCACCAAATCTTGCTAGAACTTGACGATTGAGGCGTTCGATGCCAGAAAATGATGAAAATAATTGACTTCAATAGTTTGTAATGCTGATAAAAATATTTCATTTTTTTGCTTATAGTTTTGGGTAAGTAGGTTGGCAAGAAAATCACAAATCTAACCGAAATTCTTAAACTTATAGATTCAAATATCAATGTTAATCGTTTTACCTATTTGGCAGCCAGGCGTTGTTGTGCATGAAATTTTCGTGCTTGAAGGTCGTACAACAAATGCACACTACTAAAAACAAATAATGGACCACCTCCTCTAAGGTGTATTGGACATGATTGACCCTCTACCTACTATGTTTCAGTCACGCGATTTTTTTTCTACCGCACGCTAATACTTTGTCCGATGTCGTGGTCTAGTTATGATTACTTTTTGGCACATAATGACTTAAATATCCTTTATCATCCATTATTTGCTATGTGTTTATATTTATTGGTTTAAATCAATTTATGTTTCTTAAATTAAAATTGTAATTGAAATGATAAAATCAATTCCCTTGGAACATTTTGTTAGTTTAAGGAACTGTGATGGAAGAACAAAAATCGGTTATTAAATCATAGGTACCACATGATTTCTTATAGAATGTAAATAACTATATTAAAATGTTTTATACATTTAATTAGAAATTGTATTTTAGATATTTAAATATTTAAATATTTCTATTTGAAATAACTATTTGATTATTATATCTTAAAAATTATATAACTGAAATTAAATTATATTCAGTTGACGAACAAAAGATGTGCTGTTTCATTAGGAAACTAAAATATTTTGTATAAAAAAGTTAAAGAAGTTTGATTGTTTTATAGATTTGTATAAATATATTTGCTATATTTATCATATAGTTGTGATGCATTAATTGTAACAAATAGATAGTTTATTGCAGATAATATGGTTAATTATGTTTATGTATGGAAGATATACAGATTTATATACAGTCTGCGAGTGGTGATGACTACAGTCACAATCCTTGTATAGAGGAAATATTGCGAAGGTTAGATATAAGAGTTTAATTCCTATAAATCTAATTTTTTAAATAACAAATAAATAACAAACAAACAACGACATTTCTTTAATGCTTACTGGCTCACTATGTTGATGGTCAAAACTGATGTTGACCAAGTAAAAAAAAAGTCTGTAAACGTATGAACATTTTTTTTTAGCTTTAAGGCTGATAAAAAATCATAAAAGATATACACTTGGAATCTAAAGTACATTAGTCCTGGATAATAGTATAAATAATATCTAGTAGGTACAATAAGGAATTCTGGATGACATTAATTTACGTAAGTCTTTCGTAGTTGTGAATATTATTCAATTTTGATTAACTTTAATGATCAATATGTTAACGAGAACATATAATTTAAACTTTATTTGATGTATCTCTCTGATTAAGGTTAAAATCAAAATTATAAGGTCGCTGAAAACGCTCACTGAATTACCTTTATACCCATAATAGGTTCCTGAATCCCGTTACAATAAAATATACTAAATGTATAGTTAAACTGCACCTTCAGTTTATATTACTTTTCAATACTTTGTAACAATTAGTACTTATTTTAGGTAATACGAGATATAATAATTATATTTTATTTGTCAGTTGTATAATTACATAATAAGGCAATAATTTGTATAAAGTTTTATTCACTGACAAATGACCATAGGTAATTAATTAATTTAAAATTTAAATGTTTACAATGTTTTTTTAAAAATATTATATAACTTCAGAAATGAATTACTTATGCAATGACTTCTTAAAAACATTTTGATCCATACAACGTGATTTTATATTAATTAGTAAATGTTCACTAAAATCTTGATTTTATACTCATTGAAATATTATAGCGTCTTTAATCAACTTAAAGTGTATTCAAAATAAATAAACAAATGTATTTATCCGTAGTAGAATGATTAAGCTGTGTTTTTTTGAATATTATTCAGCTTCGTTACCTACTAAAGTATTTTTATCATGCAAAAAAAAAACACTATAAATAATAATCCTCAATCTACCTTTTATATTTTACAAATCGTTAATGTGAAAATGTCAATACACACTTTTGGGTAAATTATGTATTAACACAAAAGTGTATAATTTAGTTTAATAGAATTAAAAAGATAAAAGCCATTCGTAGTTTTCTCATGTGTTAATAATGAGGTATACAGCTTAAATATCTCTTTGATGTTTACAACGTGATTAATGGAGGAATTTGTTTCTAATATTTGTATTGTGGGTACCTATATCTTAAATTAAATCTATTACGTAGAGCTTAGATTTATATCTGGTATGTTGTTCACAGTATATCTCCATTTGAAAATAATATTATTTGAAATATTATTCACCTATCATTTTATTATTCCAATAGGTATTGGAACATAGTATAATATATTGATAAATAAATTGAAGAAGCAACTACGAATTATTATTATGATTACACTTTGATTTTTATTAAAAAAAAAGTAACATTATTAAACTTATTTCAGTACCTAGTTCCTAATTTCTTATAGTAATACAAACATTGAGAGTAAATATTAATGTATAGATACATTTGATATAATGGAGTGGTAAGTCTACATTGTTAAAAGTTAAGATTATTATTAAGATTCGAAGTTTAATATTATAAATGAGTATAATAACAGCTTAATATAGAAACACTGCTTAAGAGTGCAAGATTTAGAGGTTCTTTTAAGTGATTAATAATAGAATATATTGTACGCACTATGAAATTAATATTTTAGATGCTATAATGGAATTTGATCTTTACGATTCAAACAAACATGGTAAAATAACATTTAAAATCAACAGTTAAATTGCTTACCATTCAATATTTAGCTTATAGTGACAAAAATACATAGTGCTTATTACAACAACAAAAATATTTAGATAAGTAACAACTATGATTTTTTGGGAATGAAAATAGGTATAATTTAAATTAAGTACGTATTTTTTTATTTATTTAATTTAAAAAAGAGAACAAGTAAAGATTAAAAAAAATAATCTGTAACAAAAGGTAGAGTGAAGTTTAGATAATATTATTTAAATATTCTGTATTAATATCGATATTAAAATTAAAATTTGAAATAACTTATATAATGACACTAGATTTCCACTTTATCAAGATTAATCAAAAATATGTAATTGCCTAATCATTGTGTGAAAACTTAAACTATTGACTATGTTACAGGCTCTATGTTCAAAATAATAATGGTAATCATATTAATAATTTGTACAAAACTGTACACAATAAGAACCATTTTTTAAATTTGAACCTATTCCTTCATCAGTATCAAGGTTAAAATTTAAAAAAATGGTTTATTTCACTTTGCATTTATAAAGATCAAAGTATTACGATTTATGATAAATGATAATGGACAGAATATGATTCATAATTCTAACATACAAGTCAATCAACGCAGTTCGAAATTTTAATTTAATTTTAAATAACTGAAATGTTAATAGAAAATTACCTTCTTAAATAATGAATAAATGTTATCAAATAAATAAGTAATATAGTAAATATCTAGAAAATATATTATAAATTTAATTTTAACTTGAATCGTTAGAATATATTACTTATCACCTAAGTAAAGTTACATATAGATACTTAAAAAAAACCATTATTATGATATATATTATCTTAGTGTAATAATATTACATTATATGATACTTCTGTACCTATGTCAATACACAGTAGGTACATTTGACTCTATTTTAGAATAATGTAATTCTATGTACATTTTTAACTGTAGTTTAATCTTTGAATAACTGCCAAAGTTTTAAACAAAAAAAAAGTTTTTTTTATAAAGAGAACTATAACTAGGTCAGTAGAGAAAAAATTAGATTTATCTTGTTAAACTTATTGTGAAATAATCATTGTAGGTACTTTTTAATTTTTATAGTTGTAAATCATAAAAGAGGATATCAGTCTTTATAAAGTCTCATGTCCATTGTCACTATCAACTTAATACAAACTACCTAGATAGAAACAACTAATGTTTAATGGGTTTTTCCTATATAATAAAAGGAAACAAAAAATAAAATATTGGATTATAATGAAATGTGTGTACTTTTTTAATTTTGTACATAGCTAATGTAATAATTTACATGAATAATATTATCGTAAAACATACTTATTAGGTACTCAAAGGTTTTATTAATCGAATTGATACTAATGTGATGATTAATGAAATACTCGACTGGAGATTTCTAAAGATATATAAATAGTTATATAATGAATAATTGAAAAATACACATTTGGAATAGAACAAGTTATGGTCAATAGAACAAAAAGTGAAAATGTTGATAACTCTTTAAAAACAGTACAATTAAAAAAAATGTTTGTAAGATAACCTAAAAAAATTACTTAACTAATGCAACTTCGAAATTTATAAATTCGATTTTAACATCAATTTAAATTACATTGTTTTGACAAATACATAATTCCTATTCAAAAATATAAAATCAAAAGTTTACTTCCACACATGGGGAAATATATTTTACTAAATGCGTTGAATAAATACATACATATTTCACATTTTCAAAAATAATATACCAGTGTTAAGATTCTAAGCCAAAAGGACATAACATTTTATCAACAGTTGGATTTATAGCCAAGGTCAATATTGGACAGATCACTGAAACTTTACAGCTAAAAGAAAAACTCAATTTTCATCTCCATTTGCTCAGGAACATTAGGATCGAAAATTGCCTTATCCGATCAACTTAGTTTATATAAGTCACTGTTTTTGCCAATATGGTGTTCTTCTCACTTAAAAATTTTTATATAGAGCCTCACTAAACTCCCCAACAAAGTAACGTTACATGGCAATTAGTAATAAGTATCTATCCTTATGCTCCCTAGTTTGATCACTGAGTTTCAGATACACCTCTTTATTAAAACCTAAATATAAAAAAGGCGAACAAAACTGTTGCAACTAACTACCAAAGATTTAAATGCTCAAATCTCAATTTGCACACCTTCTCATCTGAAGATTTTAATCCAAAGAACTTCTGGACTATCGAGAAAGACACCTAAATAGATTTACTTAAGAGACTTACTTATGTAATTAAATTAAAGGCATCTTATCGGGGAGACTTTATCAAAATGTCTCTTTCGGATTCTAACCAGAGTGATGAATGTATTGGTACTACAGTGATGGCGTTGTTTACAGCAGTAAAACTACTTCAATATTCAAAATAATTAAGAGACACCACCAGTTTTGACAAAGTTGATTTTATATTTTTATAACAATTAAAAATGAATAATTCTATAGATATTTAAATTTTTCAAAAGACTAAGTATTTTTATTGGCATATTCTAGAAATGGCTTTTTTTTTTAACTTTTGTGGTATTTTTAGCTTGAAAAAGCATTTAAAGCTTTTAAAAATAATTATTTAGTTATTTTTTTATTTATTTTATTTAACATTGAATGCTTGGTCAAGATACTTGAAATTTTAAAACAAGATTCCTCATAAGCTGTTCTTACAAAAACCTAAAATCTCTAAAATATAAATTAAAGTTTTTTTTATATATGCCTAAATTTAAAGATCAAATTTTGACATAATTGGATACATATTCAAACAATAAATGTGATTATTGATTTAAGTTATTTTGTCGTAATTGAAAATTAACTCAAATATCCGTAGGGATTTGAAACTTTTTCCCACTAAGTATATATGACTAATAGTTTACTATACACAATGAAATTGTTTCAAAATATTTAGATTAATTTAGAGCTATATATAAAACAAACTTATTCACACTATTATAATATAATATATCGGTATTAACTTCTAAGTTAATAACATATTTAGTTATATTATAAGGAATAATATTATAATACAAATTATTTAATATTTTCTATTTTTTTTTTAAAAAAAATAGTTCAACTATTTGAAAAGTTAAATATCAACTCAAATATGAACATCATTATAATACAATATCCTTAGAAATAATATAAGCTAACAACCGAAATCTTCTCCGATCAGGATCGTTTTTAGTATACAATTATGTATCAATGACTTCAAATTGAACACCTATTGCATTAAACGCCTATTACAGTGCCATACTAAATTATGGGGTGTATTCGACACTTACTACACACTAGACCTTTTTTTAATAATAATAAATGCCATTCAATTAACATTTTATTATACGATATTATTTATCGTTCATAAACAGATTGTAAATAATCATAAATCAAACAATACAAATATTTAATACTTACAAAAAAACAAATGTAAGATACAGAAATTGCCCTTCTATTTTTGAATTGAAGATAAAACTACTTTAAAGACTTGTTTACTTATGCTTACCAAATTTACATATTTTAGATTTTTTTGACAAAAATATTAAGGATTAATGTGTTGCCACTGTCATAATATCATAGCTTGTATCTTATCTTATGAATAAAGCTTCATTTAATTTTAACAAGACAATTGTATAACTTCGACACTCTAGTAACAATAATCCCAATTCATAAGCTAAATTAGTATTCTTTTCATACAATTCATTTTATCATATTTGATCATTCACCGATGTTAAAAAAAATTAAACAAAATATATGGAACAGTTAGACAAATTAAAAAAAAATAATATAATCAGTCGTAAAATGAAAATCCAACACTAATAGGATATATCAGCATCACAAACGAAAATTAAAATTAAATCTGATTATGATATTGGCCATACTAAAGTACCAGATCAACATGAATTCTTGGTGATAAAAGCTGTCCTTCTAAATGCCAACCCTGCAGAACCGCTCACAATCATGTACAATTAAATATTTAATTATTATTCTCAAATAAAAAACAGATACAATTGATAATATTTCCGTGTACATAAATATATTATAAATGCATGAGATGTATATGTACATTTCCCATACTCACACGACACATGCAACACATTAGGAATACCCATGTTTCCCCACCATCACCAAGTACGACACAAATGCTCTATTAGAGGTACTTACGTTACACCGTTCAATATAAAATCATAAACGGATCGTGATACTTAAACGTTACGTTCAGCCGATACATGCCAATTAGTAACGGATTACACCAGGTAATTTTATATAAAGAACATACAAAATCGACCCATAAACAGTGTTTTTTTTTTCATTAGAAGAGCAGATGCACGCGACGTCTACGCCAGTCTACACGTCGATACACGTTTTCGCTGTTTAAAAGAGTATTTGTCGCTGTGCGTATAGCACATAGTACATTTAACTCTCTGCAAAAATCATTTAAATCGAAATACATGTATTATAGTCGCTGAGATATCGTGTACTGAACACCGCCCTGAGAGGATATCAACTAATAGACACCACAAGTACCTACCGCAGAACAACAATCACTACGAATACGGTAAGCAAACACATACGTAATATACATTTTGATTAGAATCAAAATATATATTTTAGTAGTATAATATCACACACAAAATTTAAAAACGATTCAAATAAAAATCGTGTTTGAACGACCTTAAGTAAGCCCAATGAAATATGAAACTCGTCTCATATTACGTAAACACGCATTAGTTCACTGAGATACACAGCTGTCTAGTAGGAGGGATCGTTGGATATGAGACCAATCTCTCGCGAACACGATATTCTTATATTATACTAATTTTACCATACTCCCTGTATTGCGATCTTGGCCCTTACCCCAGCACTACACCCTACTCCTTCTAGATTGTCACTATTTGAAAATATTTATTTTTTTATTTGAGCACACATTATTTATACATACAAATCCGTATTACAGAATAACAATATTTGATCTTCTAGTATATTGAACAATTACGACTGACATTGTTCATGAAGCTACCTATAGTTAGTGTCACTTCCACATTCAGTTACAAAATTAATATTATCATATTTCAATCAGTTCTACATTTATTTTCATAAGTTTTATTAATCATATTAAATGTCTATGACACATTTATCATGATTAATTATAGATACCAACATGACGTATATTATTTATTGTAATTCAACTGTTGACCAAATACATAGTTACACAGATATAGTTCTTGAATAAGAGTAAAAACAATATTTATATGCATCTAGGTACTGTTAAAATTAACTACAAGGCAGCTGTATATCTGTAGCGTGTATCAGTGCTGTGCAATGAACATAAAATACCATGAAATGAAATAATTTCCTGAATGACCTATCCCTCTAAAAGTTATTACAGTTACATAATTTTAGTTTTTTATACACTATGTGGCAAAATAGTAATCAGCGCAAAAAACTTTAGGAAATTTAACCATTTGCAGAGGTTTGGGTACCACCCTATTGTATTTACTTGTAGGTATTATATAACTTTGTACCTCAACAAATATTTTTATAAAATGGTAATAGGTACCTACTAAATAATGATTAATAAAATGTGCAAATAATGTACAAATTAATATAACTACCAAAACTGTACGAAAATTACTTATTAAATTTTTTTATTTATCAACTTAAATGTATTGTGGTATTATAAAATTGGGGGGGGGGGTTATAATTATAAATCAAAACACATTAATTTTTGTCATGTGCTCGTGTTATACTGTTTAGATGGAACCAACAAACCAGAGTAGAGCATCCACCAACCTCAATACAACTATTAATCATTTATAGCTGTAATAATTAATGTAAACGCGTAATTAGAAATATTAGATTTTAGATTAATATTACTTGTCAGCATTTTGGCCAGTTACTATTCACTGACTCACCTCTGAACCATCACTCACCCATAAATCTCAAAAAGCAGAGAAACAACTGCTTCTCGATTACCACATTGTCTACGCATAGGGCAGTATGAAGCGTATTATATATATTTTTTAAAATCTATTGTTTAAATAAATAACAAATAAAATTTGTATTTGCATTTTATATTTTACTTATTAGCTATATATTATAAGCATAGTTTTGTTTTAATAAATGGTCAATTAGACAACTTGATATACCTACGGAATAATATGTGCTTTTTGGTACCTACTTCAGATGCGTATTACAATAGCCAGTTGATTCGATGAAAATATTTGTGTGAGCTAATTAAAGATTGTTTTAATTAAAAAGCTTTATTGATTAATTGAGTTTGAAGTACGATTTCTGAGTGGATTTAATGAATATATAAATAAATTATATGACGTTTTTAAAATGAATTTCAAAACTTATTTTTAAAATTAAATTACCTACGATTACTGCTCAATTTTATTTAAAAAATATATGTATAAATGTGTCATATATAAATAAATTTAAAATAAAATAAAATAATTCAAATAGGTAGTTTTAATAACTATTCGAAATATTTAGCATTATTTTTTTTTGTAAAAACATACTGGTATATTATAGAAATGTTAAAAATATTGCTAATAGGCAACATTGTTTTAAATATAATTTTGAAATTTTACCCTATAGGGTATAGT